>JAGDQP010010963.1:0-54239 GCA_022664845.1 Lepisma saccharinum
TCAAGTTGGTTCTAAATTTTATCCACCCACTCCCTTAACTCCAAAGTTTGCAGATCGTTTGTACCTTCAAAGTTATTACACCTTGTTTTCCGGCACTGGTATTTTCCATCAAAATGCGGGTCATACCATCACCTATGATGATTATCCTCAAGGGTATACATTATATGCTTTTATTCTGTCTCCTGCCAATACGCTTGATGATAGTACTTGGGATGTTGTTAAACATTCTCCTGTAAATTTGAAAATTGGATTTGCAAATCGACATCAACATTCAATCACCTGTATTGTCTACGCACAATTCGATTCCCTGATCCAGATCGAGAAAGATCGCAACATTTATACTGATAATGCTATTTAAAAACATACCTTTGCCAAATACCTCAAATCTATGACATCTATATAAGGTAGCAATAACATTGTATTTACCTCAGTCATTCGTGGGACGTCATGAAAAGAAGTATTGTGCAGTTCACAGCCTTTGACCAGGGAGATGGCGAGACGCAGGATCTTGTGGTTAAAGAGCTTGCCATTGTGGATCCCGATCAAAATACGTCGCAGTCGTGGATCTTCAAACCCCCATTTACGGAGTTACCGATAGCCTTGAAGTATACCAACGATTACATCTCTACCCATACCATTGGACTTCACTGAGATGATGGTGATTTGGCCTATAGTGATCTTAAAACAATACTAATGATTTATACTCAGGCCAGTTCAGTGTTGTGTACCTACGGAGAAACACGCAAAAATTTTCTCCAATGCCTTCTTGGCCGGCCTGTAATTAACATAGAAGTTCTCCAGTGTCCTAAATATATAGATTTATGTTTTCCTGTATCTTAGTGTGTACATCCACGACATCAGTTTGAAAAGTATCGATGTGCAGTGCCAAAAGCTAAAGCGTATGGACAGTACCTAAAATACTTGGACTTATCTCGTTATATCCTTCCCAAGCGTTGTCCTACGTATATTCCAACACCGATTATTGACTCAGATGTGGACTCATAACATCATTCAAACTATTCTTTATGATTGTCTAAGTTCAACAGTATTCAGCGGTGTATATGCCATAGATACTCTTCCTGTGCAAGTAAAACACCCAGCCGCATTAATAATAAATTTAAGTCCTTCCAATAGTGGCGGCAGTCATTGGGTGTGCATATATATTAATGAAAAAAGAATCGCCGATTATTTCGATAGTCTAGGAAATTCACCTCCTAGACCCATTGTGAATTTCTTACAAAGAAACTGTAAATATTATTATCTAAATAGTGTCCAATACCAGCATGACCAGTCTGTCTTATGCGGACTGTTTTGTATTGTGTACATTTACTTTAAAGTTCGTAATCAAAATGTATTGAATAAATTTCATAAAACCAGCTTAAAACAAAATGATCATCTGGTACTCAACTATGTCAGAAAAATCAAAGCAAAAAATCAAAAATGTAAATAACTTTTCCATGTACCATGTAGTAGAGTAGTTTATTTATAATAAAAACCTTTTACCTCTAATTTATTTTGGGTTTCATTTCATGAAATAAAAAGCAAACACCATATCCTTGTAGTATATATTTATTATCATGCAAGTACAATTTTACAAATGAAATGTAGATATACCATCCATCACTTTTGATGTTTGTATCTTTAACCAAAATTGTAGTTGCATACAATTACGCAGTGCGCATGCATACTCGTGCACTGGCTGGTGGTAATTACAACATGAAGTATTGAGTTTGAAACTTAATGCGCGTAAGGCAGGACATCCCTGATCTTCAACATTCACAATGTTTTCCATGTGGAATAGTTTCTGTAATAATGTAATCTTTTCACTACCTTTGCAATAAAAGACAGAACCCATTTCACAACATTGTGAAACAATATGGCGGATGTGGGATATAGTATATCCATTCGTAGTGTCCCAGTGTAATCCGTGCAAATTGCGAGTTAACCACTCGACTTGCCTCTGATATCCAACCGGTAAATCATAACTTTCACAAGGTAATTTTACCATACAATGAAATAATAGAGTTGCATCACATGCAACTAGACAAAATTCACGCATAATGTATTCATTCGCCAAAATTTTGAATCCCTGAAAATCAAGAATGTACTGCCTTGTGCTTAGTAAACCAGAACCAATAGGATTTTGTTGCTCAAGAATCAACGGTATTAACTGAGCAATACACTCTGGGTTTTTTATGAACTGATGACAAACTTTAAACAGCGTGTTTTTCCCAATATGAAAATGACCCTGTTGCCGAAAATGTTCATAATAGTCTTGAAAAATCTCCGGGTGATTAATATGAGTTTCGACATGTTGTGCGATTACTTTTCCTGTGTTCCATACATACATACACTCATGCACACTATGTAAATTACATTCACTACATTGAATTTGATTTTCTTTTAAATATGCACTTATAGTTTTCAAAATACACTTGTCCACTATATATTCGCCCTTACAATTCAAACACTGAGCCATAATTTACTACACCACTGGGTCTTCACGGGGAGCACGGTCCTTGGCACGGAGTAATGTCACCATTTCCCAGGGACACGTTCTTAGTATATGACGAATGCCCCAGTCAAAATTTTTCCTTCAGCGTAACTCCTGCTGGATGTTTCTCCAAATACAAGTGAAATAGTGTTTGTACAGTCCCTGGATCTTTCAGTATCAATTTCGTACGTTCTTCATTCAGTCTATTTATCTCGTAAGCTGAGGTATTTGGAAATGTATAGCCTCCATGATGTTCAAAGCAGATATGATTGCATGGAGTGGTACAGTTATTAAAGCACCCTTCACAGAGCATGGCATGGTCGGGAAACCAGTCCTCAATGATCGAGTATATGCACGCTTCGTCCACCCAGCGCGGAGAGCATTTGCAGGACTCCTCGGCGGGCGGAGTAATAACAACTTCAGTAGCACTTGCCTTCGACATAGTTACGTGGAGACTGACGACCCCTATAAGCAACATATATGAGTTATCAGACCGGAAGAGTCGGAGGTGGCCGCTGTTTCCCACGGTCGCTCCCTTCAGGACCGGAAGCTCCATATGGTAGGGGTCACCAAAGGTCGTGAGAAACGTCAAAATTAAGATTAATGGGGCACAGGTGTTCAAACTTTGGTGGGAGCGACTGCGAGAATCCAAGAACTCACTACTGGACATATTCTGATTTATTTTATCCGTATATACAAAATCTGCAATTAAATTGGAGATTTTCATATAAAAAGCCCTACACATTTTGATTGGCCAGTCCAGCCGATAGCTCTGTTGATTTTCTGAAACCTGTCTCTTTTTTAAATTACAAAAACGCATCCCAACAGAGACGTTTAGCTGCTCTGCAACCTTTAACACTTCTCACCACAAATCTACTTTAGAGCCCTATAGGGCCCAGGACTCTCAACGTACAGTTTTTAGCAGGACATATTCTGATTTAGTTCTTTCCGTAGATACAGAATCTGCAATAGAAGATGGGGATTCCAATTTAAGAAATCAAACAGGGCCCCACACATTTTGATTGGCTAGCCCATCTGATAGCTCTGTTGATTCTCTAACTTTTGTTGCTTTCAAGTTTTCAAAAAACGTATTCTAACCTAGCTATTTAGCAGTTCTGGAACTTTGACATGCAGTGTATAAGAGACCGCGTCCAAACTTTTCCCTTTTATTCAAAGGTCTTACACTTTAAAATGGCAACATATTTTTGATGTGGTAATCTCTGTGTCTGACCTACCTGTGTACGAAATTTGAAGTAGGTTTTTGGGGTGATCTAAGTTCCCCTTCCCTTGTGAGAACTGTTTTCACTTTTGCAAATGATCTCTCAATGTCCACAGAAGAAAGAGGCGCACACATAAAATAAAGTATTACTGACGGATTCATATAAACGACAATTTAATTTTCTCGTTTAAGTACGCAGCATGTTTTTTTATTTACTATAGATCCTCGTATATACCCGTTACAGATTTACATTTGTTCTGACACTTCCAATAGTTTGTTTATGGTTTCTCACACAATATTTATCATTGTCACCAGTTTCTCGCCTTCTCAAGTTTTATTATTGCATCTGGCAACCGTAGTGTGGCATGCGTGGTCTGCAGGATCATCAACCAGTGACAGATCTTAATGTCACAACATTTACTAGAGATTCAGAAAATACTGAAGCAGCGAATGGTGGCAATAAATGGTCAACAAGAGGTCTGCTTGAATATTAAAAGATTCATACCTAGTCACAATTTTCTCCTCCTTAATACACGGCTAGGAGACAGCTTAAGGCGGCAAAAGCAGTGTTGGTATATTTTTGTTTATGTTTAAAGACAAAAATAATAATAATAAACGGATAAAATCTAATTATGATTAGAAATAAGGTAACAGAAGGTAAAATAGACAAAATGAGAATGATGAATAGAAAACTTACCTATTATTTATATGCAGATAATTCCCAACGAAAACGGAAAGGCGTTTAGCCAAACTCCCGGGCTCTAGATATCACTTGTTTTGTAACGCTGCCTATTAAAGAAAAGTGCATACGGTAGTCTTCATATAAAACGTTGATTACGGACCATGGTAGGCTCCGTATCTCGAAAAAAAGGTAACTCCTATCAAGAAAATAAACTTCGATTTTCGCCAATTTGTTGGGAATTGCAATTACCCCCCCCCCCCCCCCCCCCCCCCCGGTCCCCCCCCTTTGGGGCTAAAACAAAAACACACACACTTTTCTATCATTTGTGAAAATTCTGTGATTCGACTAAAAAAAAGTCGTAACCCTTGAACCCCTTTGCCGATTTTGACGTATGATACACCGTTTTAACGGTACTGTAGATTAAGATTTTATCAGTTACGGCCGCCTATATGGTCTTGGGTCAATGCTATCATCAGAAATGTGAAATTTTGATTTTTTTCGCACCGCCCTTGGAGGTCCTACAGAGTATTTTTTTTTCTCTGTGTCTTAGTATTGCAATGTTCAGTGTATCTACTCATACGCGCACATTATGTAAACAGAACAGTCTTTGTAAACATGTGACAAATGATGTAACCACAACAAACAGTAAAGTGACACAAACATTAGCAGACAAGAACAAACTCATCATGGATACAATAGATGGGGTTGCTATCAACATGCAGAGGGAGTTGGAGTCGTCGAGAAAGGGACTTGGAGGACCGCGCCCAAAAAGAAGACTATAAAACTACGATGCACCAGCTGCAACTATAGAGTATCACTTACTCTGGGTGGTAAACTCCTCTCCTTTTACCTGTCCACAGAAGGTATCGCTTCTAGAACACCCTGATACACAAATGGCATCGCTTCTGGTATCATTCCCGCATATACATAAGGCATCGCTTTTGATATGCACTCTGCCTAAACTAATCACTCCCTTTGTTCACAGAAGGTATCGCTTCTGGTGCATCCTAGACAGAGAATGCAACGCTTCTGGCACGACACCTCATCCTAGACTTCTCTTTGGAGAAAACACCCAAAGACGACGACGTCTACAACATACATTTATCGATGTTCTGTAATTAGTCTCCTACGGAACGCTCTATTAGATAACCTGTTAAGGTTATCTCCTTTTGTAATAAAACTGGTTGTGGGCTAAAAGACAAACCACGAGTATGTATCAGCTCTACCTCAGGTCATAAGCGGCGCCACAGTGGGTACAGCTGCACCCACATTAAGTTCGATTTTCAGATTTCCTACAATAATCCTTTCTATTTTGTATATTTATTGTTTCCTATGTTTGGATATATTTGAGTGACTTCTTAAGTCTCTCGTAAGTTACTTGCTGTCATACAGGGTTTTTCTAGTTTTTTTTAAAGTAAAACTTAGAGATTATTTTTGAGATCTTAAGATTCAATAGTGCAGAGCGTTCTGGCAACAATGTTAGGATGTGTTCGTAGAGCGTCTTCGGCAAACAGTGCGATGTAATTACTAGACGAGTTGTTATCGTATGTACGCATGTCGGCATGTTAATTTGCCCTTAAAATGTTTAAATCAAAACAACAGGGAACTTTGCTTGGGTGGATGAAAACCACATCTTCAACTTCAAGCAAAACTGCTGGTAAATCATCGTTTAATAGGGAGAAGCAATTGGCAGAGGATAAAGGCGAAGTACAGGAACAAACTTCTGACGATGGATGCTTTTCAAAAGCTACTACAGGTAAGAAAATAAGTTATTTTATTTTAGTGGAAAATAGTAGTGGATAAACCTTTATAGAGCTTGGATGTGTTTCTGTTAGAAGACTAGAAAGAATAGGGGCAGAGTTATGCCAACGAAAGGTGAGGGTGAATCACAATTATTTTTTGAAGTACAAGGGCCAAAATTATCTTTTCGACATCAGAAGTAAATATATTTTACGATAAAAAGGGACACGAAGCAACTACCTCACTCAGATTTAAGAACCACCAATTATTTTTTGAAGTACAAGGGCCAAAATTATTTTTTCGACATTAGAAGTAAATATATTTTACGATTAAAAAGGACCTCACTCAGATTTAAGAACAAATAATGTAGAATAGTTCTACATTATTTAGAATGTAGAATAATGTAGTAATCTAAATAAATAAAGGTAACCTATTTAAACCAAACAAACCTGGTTTAAACCTCACATAACCAGGTTTAAACCATAAAACATTTTTTTAACATCCTTTTGCCAACCCCTGATGCGCATAGTGCTGTTCAATATTTGGCTATTTTCGACATTAGGAAATAGGGACCGTCCACATATCTACCGCATATTTTACAAATTTTGGATACCACGAGAAGAACATAACCCGGACCGTTCTTCACGGAGTCTTTTATTTATTCATTTTTTTTTAATATTTAGAAAACGCCATGCCAACTTGTATCATACTCAAGAATCCATGCCGAATTACTCATAAGCAACCAAAAACCATTTATCATACATTTACATTGCTTTTATTTCTCTTTAGTTTTTTTTAAATTAAACTTATTATGTATAAATTTTGATTTTGGCTGTACTACAACGTTTATCTTCCTTTCTCCCACAAAGTCGGAGCATGAGATCCACATTTCCACAAGCCATGCAGATGATCAAATTCACCATATTCCCAAGGAGAGATTAGAGAGGCATTCACGGATACACAGAGGACCATTTCAACCTCCAAACCACAATTTTCCGTTAAACAAAGTAGGTAAGCAAACTGCTGGCAGATCATTTCACTCGAAGTGGTTTGATGACTATAAGTGGCTAGAGTACAGCGTACAAAAGGATGCTGCATTCGGTTTTGCGTGCCGGTGCTTTGCAAGAAATTATAGCATGCATTGTGGCACAATAGACGATTGTTTCATAAAGATAGGATATTCAGCATGCACAAAGCCACTGAATGGTTTAGCGTTCATGAAAAATCACACTGCCACCTGTCCAGCATGGATTCTTGGAACAAGTTCACCAAAGGTATACCCATTGACGTACAATTGCAGGAATCAAAAGAAACAGAGTTAAAGGAAAAAGAAAAAGCAAGACTGCATGTTGCAAGATTGATCGACATAATTCGTGTGCTGGGGAAGGGAGGGAAACCTCTTCATTGTCATGATGAAAAGTGTTTATTTTTAGAAATGGTCGATCTGCTAAGAAGTACGATCCGTTTCTTCAATCTTATATTGAGACTGCGCCAAAAAACTGCAACTACCTTAGTCATGAGATTCAAAATGATATATTGCAAACACTAAGCAGTGTTCTTTTAAGACAGATCAGAGAAGAAATCGTCGGAGAATGTGTGTCTATAATGGCAGACAAAACGTCAGATGTTGGCCACAATGAGCAACTAGCACTTGTCTTACGATATATTCCTAGGAGATAAGAAGTTCGAGTGGAGCGATTTTTGGACTTGTACGTCTTACCAAAATCGATGCTGAATCTATTTTCAAAGAAATGGAAAGAGTTTGTTGTGATATGGGGGTCAAATGGGAAAACACAGTAGCAGTGTGTTCTTATGGGGCTTCTGCGATGGCAGGAGAGTTTAATGGTGTACAGAGACGATGTAAGAACAAGAATAAAAACATTGTGTACATCCACTTCTATGCACACTACCTTAATTTAGTTCTTGTTAGTGCAAGTACTTCACAAAGAAAATGCAATGGTTTTCGATTTTTGGGGGATCATTCAAATGATTTATACGTTCATTAAGGGTACTCCAATTAGACATACAACGTTTGAGAAAGTAATTCGGGAGACCTATTTGAAACTAAAAACACTAAAGTCACTTTCCGATATCAGATGGTCTTGTCGTGCAGAAGCTGTTGCTGCAGTACGGGAACAGTACAGCTCCTTAGTTAAAGCAATTGAAGAAATAATTGAAAATACAGGTGATTGCAACGTCCGAGCTAAGGCAAATGGTCTTTTGTTTCAAATGAAGGCTTTTAACTTCATAGTGAGTATGGAAGTAATGCATCCAATCTTCCAGCTTATTGTACGAACAAGCAATATATTACAGTCCTCAACCATTGATTTGTGTGAGGCCACGGATGAGGTTAATAGCTTGTCGGTTGCCTTACGGGATCTTCGGAGTGCTGAATCTAGTAATGCAGAAGAAAAATGCACGGAAATTGATATTAGTGTTCCACCGCCTAGAAAGCGAAAAATATCTTCATTTGTGGACGACTCACAAGAAACAGGTGTTTTTGCGGAAACGACAAAGGAGGCAATCAAGTATTGGACATTCTATCCTTCAATATATAGTCTTATTCTGTGACTTAACACAAGATTTTCTCAAGAGACTATAGACCTCATCGAATTAGCTGGGACAATTGTTCGCCTTGCTCAGTGTAATAGTACTGATTATCAAGTAGTAGCAGCACGTTTTGGTCTAAATGCGTCAGAAATTGAAGCTGAAATCAGACTTCTACGAGCAAGACTTCTTTGAACAATCCTCCATCTACAGTTCTTGATTGGCTAAAGTGGTTGCAAACATCCGAAAGAGAAAGGGTGTATGTGAATTTCTACAGATTGATGAGAAAATTTTCAGTGATTCCAGTTACTAGTTGCTCATGCGAAGGGAATTTCTCCAAGATGAATTATGTCAAGTCCAAACCAAGATCGACTATGCTTCAACAGAGATTCAACTCCATAACTTTGCTTTCTGTTGAAAAGTCGATTTCAGTGAGCATATATATTGAAGACGTCATTGAAGAATTTAAAGCCATGGTTCCATTCAACAGAAGAATGTCCTTATAAAAGCTCTTGTAATTGATGTCATTGCAAAAAAAAGTACCCTTGTACACTTAAAAATTCTGATATTTCTTTGATAAATCCATAACTCACATACACGTGTATCCATGTATGAAGTTTCTTTAAATATGTACATAAAAGTTTTTATTGCGTACCATGTTAATATTTTTTTACTATCTCTTATCCCTTCCCAGCCTGCACCCACATTACCAAACTCCTGGCGCCGCCTATGCCTCAGGGGTACTTTACAAGAGAACCACTAGAACATTACGGTATGGTAAAGGGCATTCAAATGCAAATTCAAACATCAAAATCGGGCTTATAGTTCGCTAGATCCGAAACTAGCTCTATACATTGAAGTCCGCTAACATACTCATTTGTCAGCATCACTCGAAGAACTACCTTTCTTCATATTATTTTGTAATTTTTCCTTGCGTTTAGTGACTTGTGAAGGGAGATATTTGTAGCGATTTGGGTCAGATAGGGATGACTGAAAAAAGTGTTACATGTTTTTCTTCTTGCGATCCCTTTGTTAAATTAAATGGAGCATACTCCTGTCCAAAGGCCGTAAACGAATTCAAATTTGCACTATGTTTTCGCTTTCATTACCACACATAGGGAACTACCCACGAAATCTCTTCTGAGGAAGTTTTGAACGAATTGGCGAAGGCAAAATCAAGAAAAATGAACTTGATTTAACAGTATAGTTATACTAATAGGATATTTACAGGACTTGATTCACTTCGTTTTAACCTGTACATCGAGAATGACAGCCATTTTTGACAATATGAAAAGGAACTTTTAGAAATGTTGATTTGTGCCAATATATGTAGATTAAGGCATATGTTCGTAGACACTTACAGCGTTCAAACTACTGCGGGAATCTGATCCAATCTTTGGGTAATGACAACGGATGCAGGGAGTATGAGTATCATGGCCGCCGTCTTGGATTGAGGTCGAGAATTTGAATAAGGGAGTCATGTGGCGTATTACTTTAAGTTATCTTTTTCCCAGAAATTCAAATATGAAAATATTTGTCACCTACGTTTATTTAGGAGATAGGGATTCGGAAATTTGAAGTCCCACAACAAATGCTCAATTTGGCGGCCATTTTGATGAACAAACAAAGATAAATCCTATGTAACACATGGGTTTCAACGGCAGGCAAAGTTTTAATCAATTACAAAACAAAGATTAAATGGCCTTCAGCCAATGGGCAAATCGCTAAGAAATGGTGGGGGAACGCTTTATAATACTATATATATACCGTAATCAGGATGTCATAGGCAAAAACTTCGAGAGATGGTTTGTCACACCAAAATAAGAATAAAAGTCTCTATAAACATGGGTCTGATTTCTCTTCGTTTTGGATACAGCGTTTCCAACTTGCAGCTCAAAATTGACACCTTACAATGGGAAGAAAATTAATATTTCTCAATAAATCGTAAATGATGCATTGAATTAAAATTTCGTTTGCTGAAATTTATTTCTAATAATTAGGTGTAGATGAAAAGTGTGAACGCTGTGTCATCAGATTGTCAGTGTCGCCAACCTAATATTAAAACTTTTAAAATAGCACACTACGTCGTGTTATTGGATATTTGGCAGTCTCTAGTGATGATAACATACGTAAAGCATATACCACTGTGTTCCAAACTATGGACGATATATTAGGAAACTACGTAGTTTATATAAAATCACGAAAATCTGTCTGAAACAGTTTGCAACACTGCAGCGTGTACTTTACATACGTTGTTTATTATCATTGCAGGACGCCAAATTCCCAATAAAACGACGTAGTGTTATTTGAAGATTTTTAATGTTATACTAAGTTGACAGCACTAACAAGCATGTTGTTAGAGACTTATTTCAGCAAGCAAAATTTTCATTCACTGTATAGTTTCTGATTTACTGAGAATTATTTATTTTCTTTCCATTATAAGGCCTCCACTTTGGGCTCCAAGTTGGAAACGCTGTATCTCCAAAACGAAGCGAAATCGAACTCATGCTTATACGAGCTTTTATTCTTATGTTGGCGTAAAAATCATTTCCCTAAGTTATTTAATATATGACTGGGATACCCTGTATATAAAGATAGAAAATATGTACTTGTATTAAAAAATATAGATACACGAAAATGAAAAAAAAAAATAAAAAATAGAAAAACGGCAGTTTCCCAAAATAGTTTCACATGCATAGGAAAAGTAAGTTGGTTATCGTCACAAAATGAAAAACAACCAAATGTTTGGGTTTCAACATCACATGGAGAATTTCTATTGTAATTTTAAATTTTATGCGCTGAAATTAATTCTAGTGCATCCCTTTAGAGATTCAAACTTTAGTATATTAAAATAAATGAACTCAGTGATTCCGCCAGACAACCCCGTAGGGGGTGTCACCCCCAAATCATCGAGAGCATCCTCTCAACTTTGAAAAATTTACGGTCAAAAATCGATAGAAACTGCAAAATTCCTCTTACGCCATGCCAATTTTCACTTTACTCCCTCCGCCCCCGCAAAGCAGAAAATCCTGGCGGTATCCCTGTACGCATGCATGGAAAAAGTTCCAACCCATCCCGTTAGCAGCTAATAAATCTTTTCCATTTGTCCCGCTATAATTGAGATTTTCGGTTTATTTATAAACTATTATTGTCCCGTTCAGTCTCTTGTTGTCCTGGTATCACCGCTAGCGTGCTATGGAATTTTTTCCATAGATGCCTATACGAACTTTAAAATTCCAACTAAGACTTTAATTTGTAGACATTTTTTTTCGCTTATTGTTTCTGTTAGTCAGTTGTAATGTTTGAATATTTTAGTATATTAAAGTTTGGACCTTTATATAGATGTACGGTACTTGAAGTAATGTCTTATAATGGAAATAGGGGTTCTCTATGTAATGTTGAAAATATTGATGGTTCTACATTGGGTAGCATTACCCAAACTATTATTTTTTTCTGTGTGATAGAGAAAATGAACAGGGAGAACTGGTAAGGGACTGGTGCTAAGAAGTCGCAATGTTTTCGAGTTATATGTAGCACCGTAACAAAATGTCTCTTCTGCCACCCATACCTCGCACACTTGTAAAGTTGAGCGCTGTGGTGTTGATGAGGGCATATTCTGCTCAAAATAGAGAAATTATCAAGAACTGACCTAAGAAAAAGTGGAACGCCAATTATTTGTATTTGAACTCATGTTATCTCTAACACACAATGTCGGTTACTTCTCTCAATAAACTATTCTCATAGAGCTAATTAGGATAACATTTCAAAATTTACATGAAAAAGAAGAGAGTCGTTTATAATAGCATCTTATACGCATTCTCAATCACTTTATGCTAGTAAGTCTTGCTTGAGAAAAATAATCCACAATGCAAAATGAATTACAGGCAAAATTACTTAAGGAAAACTAATTCATTAAATTGAAAATGTTACTGTCCTCTACCCCTTCTTGTCGACTTTTTGTGGAAGATCAATAAAAATAAAAGTAAGAAGAGTACGAACCACCGCGTTGTTTACTTCACAGCTTACGAGGAATAGGAAATGAAATATTAAAATGTGAATCCACAGTCTGTTCAAAAGCGGTTAACATATCGCCAAACAAATCACTCTCCCTCATAAGAAATCTCAGAGCACATGGAACTTGCCGAAATCTTGAGAGTTCCAAACTTCCATGGAATTTCCGAGGTTTCGAAGCTACACAATTGTCAAGAAATACTGAATTTTTGGACATTTCTGTCATGTCGTAAGTTCTTGAGATCTCAAGATTTCCTGGGTCTTGGAATTTCCCCTGACACTCGCGATTTCCAGAATGCCCATGTCCAGATATTCAGAGAAATTCTCAATAGTAGAGCTAAAACCGGTTCATTTTTGATCCGACTGACTCGGTGAACCAGGCTTGACCCAAATGACCAGACTAGTTCTGTTATCCAGCTATCCTATATCGAGATCCCGAAGGGAATTTTTGCCTATCTGTTCTTAATATCCCCAACCCATTAGGATTAACGAACGTAGACCACTCATATTTCCTCTACAACAGCATTTCTCGCTTGTAGGATGAGGGTAATCTTCTACAAACTAAGTCCATTAGAAGTCAGAGATGACGTCCCTCCGCGAACATAACTATTGAAAATAATTGGACAGGTAGCGGCCTTATCTCAAAGTAGACCCAATTTCAGGATTTACCTGATAAACAAAAAGCTGAGAACCTTTTTCAGGATATGCAGCTGCCGAACTTGAACTTGCGTGCTACTCCAACACTTACTGATCCGGAGTTTGACCTTCGCCACTAGTTCACAATGATTTATAATGTTAAAGAATAACAATGACTGAACAGCAGCTGCGGTTGAAGACTGCGGAACGATACTGTGGAACCGCGCAGGTTCAAGTCCCACTAAGAAAAGAAGGTTCGAGTATTACGTGAGAACATTTTAGACCTCATTCTTCTCAGCAGAAATGTTTAGATACCCAACCACTTTGATCTTACGTAAGAAAAACCCCTTATTGTTATTTCGTAGTCCTAAAACGTGTTTAAATCATTAATTCTGCAGTTTAGCTACTTTTGCAATAGAGCACTGGAAACGCCTCAAAGTTCTACGTTTTACGGCCCGACAGTCATGAAAGGAAGCAAAATCAATCCCAGTTTCTATTTAAACCTTTGAAGTGCCCCTGTAGAGGTATTTCCAGGACGCCACTGATTTCAGCAACATCTTCGTGTGATTCCGCATATGCAATTTGGTACGTACATTTTTTGTTTCAAAGTTCTATATTCAATAGAAGCCGAATTAGAGCCCTAGTACGGAGATTGAGAACCACTCTGTACATAGATTTTAAATAACTTTTCAATTGACGAAATAAAAGAATCACTAAAACATTCACATGTTAAGTATCCATAAGAAATTGAATCATAAATGACAAAACAAATTGCAAACATACACAATAAATGAAGACTGTTACATATGTTTAGGGGGGGGGAGTAGCACATCTAGGTCCGGGCCGAAGAAACGGGACAAGGGATATTAAAGTTCAGGTGTTTATTTATGCTTCTACTAAAAAAAAATTCAGAATTTTAAAAAGTGGAGTTTTCTTCAGAAAACTGCGTCCAAAAATGGCTCCTTGGCAGTTTTTCAACAATTCAGAGACCCACAAGACCCAAACTACGCACTTATGTAAAAACTAAAATAAGATCTTGACGGATCTTGGTAATATGTATCATATGAAAAAAAAACTCAATATGGCTAATACGACCAGAGTTATCAAAAATCGGAAATTTTGGATTAAATTTTGCAACATCGCAACTAATTTTTTTGGAAAGTATCCACTCGGCAGTAATGATTTTTACACACGATAAAATATAACATGAGGCAAATATGTTTTTTATTTCATGCAAAGTTTCATATTCGAATATTTGACGTCAGTAGATGACTTTAGCAACTATTTTGAGAGACTAACTTTTCATTTTTTTTGTTTCTTGCGGGGGAAAGATACGTGTCTCATTTTGCATATACTTGTAAAAAAGTATAATATAGATCTTCTAAAGTCAATGGGAAAATTTAGGGATTACCTGGATGAATTGAATTGAAGTACTCGTACACACTTCACTAGTTGAAAAGAAAAAAAAATAAATAGAAATGTCATGTCAATTGCTACCAATTAAAGCCGTATCTACTTTTAATTTTCTTGTAATTATTCCGCTAAATTATACGAAGTAACCAATAACCGTACTACCTGACTGTCCTGTATCATTTTATTTGTGGCCTTTATCCATCTTTGACTAAGAGCGGGATAGGTGAGGGGAAAAGAATATGAGGGGTCGGGGGTCGGACAGAGCTTAAGTTAAAAGTAACATTCCGGAATTGATGATGTGAATTAAGGAAAACCTCAGTCAAGATAGATGGCCGCTGGTATACAACACAGAAACTCCCTCGTGCGAAGTCAACGCTCTACCAACTGAATTAAACATACTGATGGAGCAGTTAGGTACAGGCATTCGGACTTACTGTCCTGTCTTACTCATACTGGACTAACTATATGAATCGCAAAGGCAATTTTAATGCGATGTTTCCATTAATCCGGAATGCCAGAGAAAATAAAGATTTCTGCTCTAAACACTAGGAAAACAATGAAAATCATGAAATTTGAAATGCATTGCGTGCCATACAGCTGGTAAAAAAAAAAAAAAAAAAACTCTGGAAGGTGAATCCTGACATCGAAGAAAGAAAAAAAAATTCTTTTAAACATGGGTGATATTCTGCTTAGTTTTCGATATACAGTTTGCGACTCGGAGCCCGAAAGACACCTTGTAATAGTAAATACAATGATACTTCGCTATAAATCGTGAACGATGCACTAAAATAAAATTTAATTTTCGGAAGGCGATTTTCATGAATACAGTGGAAAGTGATGCCATCGAGTGATCAGTGTTGCCAACTTAGAAAAAATATATATTTTTTTAAAATTACAGTACGTCAGTTTATTAGATTTGTGGCATCCAATAGTAATTGCAAAGAACGTATGCAAGGTACAGAACGCAATGTTGTAAACTGTGAATTTTATAGCAGATTAAACATCAAAAATAGTAATGTTTCTTCAAAAGAAATTGGCAAATTTTACCGCCTGTAATACTGCGTTCTGTGCTTCACAAAATTAGTTTAGAAATACTAAAGAATTCCAAATGTCCAGTAACCTGAGAGTGCAATTTAAAAAAAGCGATATACCAGGTTGATAGTGCCGGCCACCCGATGGCATTACTTCTTAACTCCTAATATCCACTGTATCGATACAAATCCCTTCCAGGAAACTAAATTATACTTGGTACACAGTTTAAGATTTATGGCGAAATATTCGTTGTATTTACCATTACAAAGAGTCGATTTTGGACTCCAAGTTGCAACGATTTGTAAATATATTTTCTTTACACCTTGTATAAAGACTTAAAAACATGGCTTGCTACATATGCAACTGAACAAATACACAGCTAAAAAGATATGAATGAGTTTAGAATATTTAACATAGATAAACTTCCCAGAGCTTATCCATACAATTCGTGTGAATAGACAAGGAGGTTATCTAAGCCATTCTCAATATTATTATTATTAATTAATAATAAAAATAGTATCAATAATAATATCAATAATATTAATACTAATAATAATAATGAAAACTCATTCGTTTTCTTTGCAGGGAAATTATTCCTTTACAGAACAGAGCCGAAACGGGTCTATGCTTCAGCTTTGGCCGAGGTATGAGGTGTTACGTATTCCCATAGTACGATAAATACGACGCCGAAAATACCCAGTTCATTACAGTTTCCAGACCGGATAACTTATGTACGGGTAAGTCCGGGTCACCGAAAGTGATCTGGTTTCGGCTCTATTGCATAGACCTCAGATCAGTGTTCAAGCCTCAGAATAAGAGTTACTCCTATGCAATTAAGTTCAAATAACGCAATTTCCATTTTTTTAATGGTGTGTAGAGTCCCGATTTTTAAGTAGATCATGGGGTGATATGAAAGGACACACGAAGTACATTTCATCTTGGCATCCCCTGGTTTTAAAGCAGATTAGGAACTTTAAGCACCGGTAAAAACAATGAAAATCGCGTACTATTTGAGAACTAATCATCGCGATATAAATATAGGTTTTCAGAACTTTGTGATAACATTAGAACTTCCATTTTAGCCCCTTATTCCTCACACATGTTAGTAGCTTTCTCGGCTATAGGAACGTAAAGAGCAACACTTTAACGAGTTTTCAGTGCTCTATGACAGAAGTAGCTAAACTACAGTATTACTATAAGCAGATATCCGACCTCTTCTTGTGCTTAAGCACGACGTTAAATTTCTTTTTAGTGCAAATACCGTTTAAATTTTCAAGACTACACTAGTATATTAATAAGCGAATCTTACGTAAGCATTGCTCTGAACCCTCTGTCCCAATTGTCAGAAAAAATAATGAAGTTTGAACACTTTCCCCCTGATTACGTAATACTTGAAACTCTCTCCCAACATCTCCTGACTTCGGCTTTCCAGGATTGAATTTTAGTTACGGTCTTTAGGTACCTATGGCTCAGGCCAAATTGACCATAAAGGCCTTATGGGAGAAGTGGTGAAGAAAATGGGAGGAAAGTAGACAATCCCGAGAAAACCCACGCACATGGTGTTTGTACACTATGAAGCGCACATAGCACAAGCCGGGTTTTAACCGATGACCGCACTAACCAGAGATGACCACTAAGTCACCGTGGCTCAAACACCGGGATAGTATTTAAACTAATAAAAACTAGTCAGTACCTTATTCGTCCGATCTGGAAAAAATGCTCCGGAACAAATTCAGTTTAAAAAAAGCACGGTTAACTAACCTACTACTACCTATTGCGGGGTTGCGATGGCTGTGGTAGAGCACTCACCTAGATTCGATCCTGGCTCGAACCATGTGGGCTATGTGGTGGAGAAACATGTGCGTAGATTTTTTGGGGGTTCTCCAGTTTCATTTCATTATCTTCATTCCGCCAATTCTCCCGTCATAATTTATGAGCCTGAACCAATGTTGAACGGCCTTTAATATTTAAAAAAAAATAATCAATTACCTACTGTATAGTAATTTAACTTTCTGAAACCATTTAACTATGAACAGCTAATCCAACATAATGAATCTGAAGTAAATATCTTAAAATAACAAATTCAATAATAATAATAAAAAAAATCTAGTAAACGGACCATGCTCACCCTAAATTGGAACAAAGTCCAATTGTGTACTTTAGTATTCAATGCTCAATTAAACATAAAAGAAACTGGGATTACCGAACACGTGTAGTAAGCAGAAACAGTACTGCGTGACAAACTGCTTTGTGTATGTCTGCAGATGAAACAAACATGAATAGAACGAGGTGTTTTCTTGTATCATATTGCTGTAGCTAAAACAAATATATCTTGTCCATTAGAAAAACAGATGTTACTTCAAGCTATAATTGCAAATTCAAAAGCACTCACTGAATCTTTCGAACCTTCAGTTACTGTTAGATATATTTTAATTAATACAATATCGTAATTGAAAAAGTCACGTAGTTCTTACCGTTTTAATCACACACTCCTCTTCACTACCTATTGAACGAAGTTAATTCGAAGGTCTTCCTAGGAATGACAACGAACTCTATAATAAAGCGCTCCGAGGTAAACTGCACGGGCTCGCTGTTGCCACAAGCAAACTAGATGTGTTTCAATCTTCAACATTTCCGTTGCAGCACGTGACGTAATTTTCTATCGTATCTGTTATTTAACATTTAAAAATGAAGCAACGTTCTTCTAAAATATGTTTCTGTTCTATTTTGTTTTGTAACTTTCAAGGCACAGATTCCGCCAGGATTTTCAGTCCGGGGTGAGGTGTAAGTGGAACTTGAACTTTATTTATGGGCTTTAGGCATCTAATGCTCAGACCGTGATAGGGGAGGGGAAAGGATTCGGGAAGGTGTCGTCTAGGGCCTATATGGTGAAGGTGCCATCCCAGCATTTGCCTCGTGTGACAGAGGAAAAACCTCAGCAAGGATGGTCAACCTCTGGGATCGAACCCATGACCTCCCGAATGCTAAGCCAACGCTCTAGCATTGAGCTATGGCGGCTCGGTAAGTGTTAGTGGAGTTTCCCACGTTTCTGACCAAAATTAAGTTAGGGAGGTACGGTCGAGAATTTGGAGGTTGACAGCTCCACAGGGGAAAGGGCCTGTTAGAATCACTGTCCCAAAGGCAGAGTTCAACGAAGTTAGTCCTATGGAGATCTTCATTGAGTTATTGTTTTCTCATTTTAATATGCATAAATAATATTAAAAAAAAGAAAGAAATTCAAGTGTAATATTTTATGGCGAGACTGGGACCATCAAAAGTGGTAGCTTAGTGGTAGCCCTCTCAAAATCAAAGGTCTGATTCTTCACTAAGTTTTTCTCTAGTTTCCCCTCGGTCATATCTGGTGAGGTTGGAATGATACATTTATCTTTCTTATCCCTTCCATTAGAAATATGAATTTGTAACTAGATGGTTGTAACTTGTTGATCCAAAGATCACAAATATCAAGGTTTGATTATACAGTTCCCAAGTGACTCTGAAGTGGATATAGGTATTGTAGATATGTTGGATGATGATCATATGCCATTTAGTATGGAGGTAATCGTCGGTCAGTATCTTTCATCCAATTGCGACAAGTTCTCAGAGCACGTTTGACTTCTCCATTAGAACCATTTTTCGAGTATCCTTTTGTCTCATTGTAGAATCTTTTTTCTTTAATACTATAAAAGAGCTGTTCACAGCTTCTTCCTCCTCTTCCAAGAAATCAAACTTGTAATTATCTTCCAGTTTCTTGATAGCAAACGCCCTAGCCAATTTTTCCTCGTCTGTTTTCTCTCATCTCTTATCTACTGTTTAAAATTCTCCCTCGTTAAATACTGTAACCTGAAAGCACATATTTAATTCTCCTTCACGTACACATTTTGAAAAGCTTCCATTTTCTTTTATTATTCTTACAGGATCTACTGAGTATATTGTAAAACAACAACATAAATATCCTTATCTATAACGTTGTTAGTCGTGATAAGAAGTTGGACAAAGTATAGATGAAATGGAATGTTCTTCTACATGGATATATCCAGAAAAGTAGACAAACATAGATACATAGGGAAACAAAATGAATATTGTGATTCATGAAACCCTCTTCGCACATTGATAACATGAAACACGTTGGAAACTATTGTAAACACTCACAGCATCTAAAAAGCATATAATTATATGCACACACAAACCTAAAATATCAAGACATTGTGATGAAATATTTGTCAGCTGTGTAGGAATTAGAAAAATTGGAGCAGTAGTTCGTGCATATAGAAAACTGTAAATGTTTCAAAAAACAGAAATATGCTTACAAGGCGATATTTACAGGAAATATTATTTTTCCAAATATCTCTAACATGTAATTTGTGAAAACGACAGGATTGGACGCTATCTTTTTGATTATTTGAATAGGTAATTTTAGGAATGCCAATTTGAACCCATTTTGCATGAATAGGAATTAACGTCCTAAACGAGCTGTTGATCTTTTAAGGACGGGATCTGCAATTATTGGTAAAGTGGGCTCGAAAACGCTCCGTTTAAGGGACCCCGGCGGACTTGAACCCGTAACCACGCGCACAGAGAGCGAACACGCTCATCCTTTTGCCATCCTGGGGTCTTGTACCCATTTGTACAGAATAAAACATATATCTTTAATATATTTGCAATGTTAAAATCGCCACGAGAATCAGACTCAACGTTGGGCAATGACAATAAGTGAAAGGCAAGGGAAAGAGTAAACTTGGTGGGGCTATGGATATCATGGCCGCTATCTTGGATTCAGCTAGAGAATTTGAAACAGGAATGATATAATTATAACATATCGTTTCAGCCCAGTTTGTTCCCCGAGATTCAACTATGAAAACATTTGTCACCCACATTTATTTGCTTTGAAGTTAGGAATTCCGGCAGTCTTCAACATGTGCTCAATTTGATGGCTATTTGATTTTTTCCCACTCGGTATTAACCTGTAATCTACAAAATTACTGCTATTCGCACACCTGTTTTGGTAATTTCAAACATAAATTTTGGAAAATGTCAATTTTCTTATTTTATTCCTATATGTAGAATATACACGTATGATTTAAAATTGTATATACTGAAAAGTGTTAATTTTATTCAAACATTCATATGAAAATGGAGATTAAAAAAAACATTTATATATATATATACATATAATAAAACTAAAATTTCACCATGTTTAATTTGTAATATTTAGGATAAATTAAAATAGTAGCTGAGCAAAGCAATACATTTAATTAAAAACTAAAAACGTGTAACAGTTTCACCAACTAACTATTGGCTTCATCTACATGTCTGATGAAGCCAAGGAGTTAGTTAGTTGTTGAAACTGCTACACGTTTTTAGTTTTTAATTAAAACGTATTGCTTTGCTCAGCAGTAATATTATTTTATCTTAAGCATATAAAAGCAAAGCTTTGATATGAAAATTGTAATATTTCGATATATTAAATTTAGGAAAACAATAACCTGAATTCGAAAATTTGTAACAGGCAGAAATGCTTTTCGTAGTGAATCATGCCAGCAATTGATCCACCATCCCTGGCTCATCGTTGAAGTGTTTTACTCAGGGTTCATGAGGATTACGAAAAGCGAAGGGGTTTGTGTGTCGTCCAAAACACGGTCAAATGCGCTGTCCTCAGCAGTTTTAGGACGTCAGAATTCTTATCTCCTAAACAAATAAATGTAGATAACAAATGTCTTCATGTTTGAATTTCAGAGAACTCGCTAGCCTAAAACGATATGTCCCGCAACCCTATTCCTATTTCAAATTCTCGAGCTAAACCGAAGATGGTGTCTTTAAAGATGGCAGCCATTACGCTCATGCCCAGTCCAGGTACAGTGCATACCGGTTTTTGAAGAGAAAACCTAAAAGAAAACTCAATCAGAATCGGCGGCCGCTGGGATCGTTTCCGGGGCCTACCGATTGCTAAGTCAATGCTCTACTAACTTATCTACAGGCCCTCGATAGTTACCTTGGAAATGATAAATGAACCATTTTGATTGAAGACCTAAGGATATTCTTCTGAATTATTTTGTCTAGTTTGGTTTGATTCGGTTCAATAATACCTTCATTATGGTCGATTATGTGTTTAATAATTGAGACTAGTTAGCATGAAAACAGTAAATACTTTTACATTCTAATACAGTATAAACCTTAAGGATAGAGGACTATGTCTTCTTACAGAGTTTGAAGAGAATTGGTTAAACGTTCTCACATTACGCGGAAATATAACTGTTAAAAGATTAGTCTTGTTACCATGGAAATGGAAAAATTGAAAATTCATGCAGAGTAGTACACTGTATTATTGAGCCGTCCTTACACAATGTGTGAAAATGTCTTTTTGTTGAAGTATCGTAACCATGAAAATCATACAATCTTGCAGAAACATGTTTAACCTACTTTAGCAAACCGCTGTAATATGAAATAAATGGTGCTCATTAGACCAGAAAACTCGCATTATTTCTATGTTATGCTAAACGAATGTGGTTAGTAATCGTGTCTAATTGGCGCGGAAAAGATAAGCTTGTAACTTCAGATGCAGCTAAAATATGGAGGGTTCTTTACCTTATCACCACATCAATTGTAGTGAGTATAAGTGAAGCCAGTCTTACGTGATGCGTAAAAGAGTTTCCTAAGCTCTTTTATCACGGCAACTACACAATCCATTACATTCGGTCTTACAAGCTCATTCTGATAGGAAAAAAAATAATATATTTTTTCTTCCGTCATGATCAGCATGTAAGTATGTGTGCATGCAACTACTGACACCTCGTGCACAATTACTTTAGGATATATCGATGATACGAAAGTCAGATTCTTGTCTGTGGAGAGTGGTAAAACAGTGTGGAAATGCCCTTATGCTTCTAAATTGTTGAAGAAATGGAAAGCAAATACTCAGTAATGGGTATTTGCTGAAAGGCATTATCTGCTGAAGGTATGTCTTTCATGGCTGCCATTTTTAAGTCTGCTATATTGAACCTAGATTGGCTTCTCTAAATGAGATAGGAGTAGTACTGTAATGTGTTATGTGTTTATGATGCAAACACCCATTACGTTTCTAAACAACAAAAGAAATGAAAACCAAATGCATACACATTGTTCCTGGGTGTATATATGGATTTATATTCATTTGTCTCTCAGACATGTGCAGATATTTTGGCTATCGAGGTCGGTAATTTCATTATCATATACGAGTGATTGACTTATCGCAGCACACATGTCTATAAATCACCTTTAAGTCAGATTCTTCAAATATAAACTGCTTACATCGTCATTTGCACTGAAGTCTTACTTGAGTTTCTTCAGTTACATTGACGTATGCAGGGATTATATTTAGAACTCGTCGGAAAAACTGTCATCTTATTCCATATCCTTCCAACAAATGCAAAGTAAAACCGTTCGTAGTAATTCAGCGCAAGCTTGCTCTCCTTTCAATAGGATGTTTAGTGCTCAAATGCGAACAAGGTTTTCATCGACTTTCCTCACTTTCACTAGAAAACTACTGGAACGATATCCTGTAATAGGACAATAGATTCTACTTTGCAAAGTATAATACTTGTTGATCTGTGGACTTATATTACTGCAAGAGTCACACAAATTGCAATAAGCTCAGTGACAAGACATGCTCTAATCTCATATTGTGCAATACCATGTTGTATCTGTAAATGTATTTTCATAATTCGCGTACGTACTTCAGAGGCTGATGTGGAAGCTGGATTAGTACTGGCAACGTCAGAAGAATTTCTGCTATTACCCATCGCGACTGAGGATTGTCATTGATTTATTCAACTTCTTTGTTGCGAATATCGGGTAGGCATTAACGTTCGGAAGATAACTCTCTAATGGAAACCATTCTTCAGACCTGTGACTACTTTAATCAATAACTAAGTGTATAACAACTTTATATGTTAAACAAAAAGTGTATCTCAAAGAAAAATCAAAACTTCACGGCCCAATGTTTGACACACAATTTATTATTAAACTCGCGTATACTCGGATTGGCTACAGACGTAGTCGAAATGTTGTGTTATGGGTTAAATATGTATATTTAATACACGAGTTTAATAAATTGTTATTCAAACTTTAGACCCAGCGCGTGACTCTACAAGTTACTTAAAATATATTCATTCATTTTATCTTCCTTACTATATGATTGTGTCTTACGTGATGAATTATTTCTATTATTTAATAATAAATTATGAAAAATAGTTACCAAACTTTCGACACTGCATTTTGCATTATATAGATAGGGTGGTAACTCCATGCACCAACGTATTTCAAGAGATGACAGTACACAAAAACATCAGTAAAAAGGTCTTAGTGTCAGTCAACAGGATGAAAATTTGATGTGTTCCGGACATACAGGGCACTGAAAGCCTGGAAAAATTAATTGTACATACAGCTTCATATTTCGAAGTTTGCTAATAGTAGAGCTGATGTGCCATTCTACCGTCATAATCTTCAAAGTTCACGTATGCAGAAATTCATACTTCGAATCTTTACAATGGCTAAGCAAGGGATGCCCTAAAGGAAGTAAGAAATTTCCAGTTAATGTCTGAAGTAAGAGTGGATAGAAATAAACATGAATAAGAGGACTTTCCGTCTGAGTAAAGACATATGCAGGGGCAAATTTATCACTACACACTCTAGGTCCGAGCTTAGTGACGCAAATTTCACAACGGCGCACTTTACAGAGGTAAATTAGAAATCGATATTTAAAACGCTAGACGATAAAAATATTTAGCAAAAAACATGAAGGACTATGAAAGGTAAGCCCCAAACACCATCATCTTTGACACGGGCAACCCCTCGTAGATAACCGACCTCGTAGATAAATTAAAGTTAAATTAACTTACATTAGAAATAGTTAAACATGCATCAGTGATTATATTAGGAATATTATTTATTCCTACTTTTACATATGGGCTTTGGCAGTCCTAATGTGCAAAAGGTATTTATGTTGAAGGACTCGAAATACATGAAGGCGTAATTTACGTTAGATTTACGTATATAAGGAAAACTGAAGTATCTTTACCTAACCTGTCTTTTCAGACCACAATAGGTACCGTGCATTCGAATCCTGCTGCGTACTGATCTGACTGAGGTTTTCTTTGAGTTTCCTTCAGTTACACCACGCGGACGTCTGGATTGTAGACTAAGGCTTTTACCCTCCTATGACCTATCTCGGTCTTAGTGTTCGACTTGTTATAAATTACGAAGGGGGATCCTAAGGGTAAAGACATGTCGAAGATGCCTCACGGTCGAGATTTAAGTCGCGGTCGCTGCCTCGATGATGGCACAAACACATGGATTCAAATGGGTAAGCGCATGCCGTAGATATACGCTACATCGCGACCTGGAGGTTGACCGCGATAGTGAACTAGTGGCCGCGATGATTGAAAAAGCTTGAAAAAATTTGAAGTTTCACTGCCCCCGTAAAGTCCCGCAGTGAGAAGTGACCACTCTCCTACTTCTACAGTGATCTCCTATTCATGCACATGCTACATGCAACTAAAGTCTGTTGTCACGGGTGTGGATGCTTACGATTTCTGTCTTTCGGAGACATTTACCGCGAATCGGAGTATGTAAGTAGAAAGAAAGAAGGTGAAAACAGAAGATAGAGAAACGCGACAAGAATTTTGTATGAAGAGGGCAAAAACCAGAATATGCATTGCTGTATATTCTGAAAAAATCCCTGTATCGAACTAACTATGATAGATTACCTGGTAAACCACGCATGCTGCAAAGGGTGGGAAAACCCAGGTAATATGTCTGTATTGGCTCTAGTGAATCGCATCCTAAAAGCAAGTGTCTGTGTTGAACATGCAATCGCCGGTCAACTGCTGCATCTCAGGTGGGTGGCTTCTTCATCCAGGGGCTGCATCCACGAAGTGGGTTGTCCTCTCTGTCGTCTCGGTGTCCAACTGGTGTCCACAGTATGCTGGAGTCCGCAGGTGACCAGTACCCAATTTTCTGGCCCAGTTAAGTTATCTGTATGGGCCCCCCATGACCACAGAAAAAACTTAACTGAAGTGGCTCTTAAAAGGGTACTGTTGCCATTCCACGACTACAGATGGTGCTGGGTACTTTGCCTCGCTGTCGCCCGGTTTCCCGGGCAGCTGCTACCGCGGTTGCCGCTGACCAAGTTCGTCATGCCTCGACATGCTCTATCATAACCGTCATGCTTCTGGCTGCTTCTCTCCTTCGACCATAAATGGTACACGGCTTCAACGTGCTTACTAGTGGTACTAGGTACTTCGCTTCGCTGTCGTCCGGTTTCCCGGCCAGTTGCTACCGCGGCTGCCATTGACCACGTTCAACAGGTTTCCATGGTTAAATGGCCTGCTTCTTCCGGTCTTCGTGTCGGTATCAGGAGACGGCTATTCTTCGCTGGTGAATACAACTTCCTGCTGGCGTCATCACATCACGGTCGTTTTGAGGGCCACACAGCTGCCAAACGATGCCATCGGACCGCCTCGCACTGATTCATTGATTGATTGGCCGCGATGATGAACAACCGAGTTTGTTTTACATCGATGTTGAGTGGAAGCATCGCTGTGGCTCGTGTTCTCATTGGATCTCCCAAGGCCACGAAGCGCTGCACGGAATACAATCTTTATTTGTTCAAAATTTCATCTGCAGATGATTGTGTGTGTTTATGCTCGAGAGGTTTTGATGCACTGTTGAATTTGATTATGAAAGACATATTAATAGAACAAGTGAGGAATGTTCCAGCAATATGGGATAAGAGGTACAAACAACATCATAATAGGCACGTTTTGAATATTTGAAAGTAACCACTATTTCGTAATTGTAGATATTGAATCATTATCTTCATTGACACAGGAGTATATGTTTTAGCTACACTTGAATTTTCAAAATGAACTGAATAACGAAACACGCACGGAATAATTTCGCACGCGTCACAGCAATGTTTCTCTTCAAACTGATAACTTACAGCGAGGACGCGACCTTTCCGGTATGTGCGACCTTCATCCATCGCGACCTAGACATCGAGTAACGACCGCGACTTAAACCTCGACCTCGACCGCGAGGCATCTTCGGCATGTTTTCCCCAAACTAGTACCGAGGAGCCATAGCTCAGTAGTAGAGTGTTAGCGTAGCATTCGGGAAGTCGTGGATTCGACTCCAGCGGCCGACAATCCTGACTAAGGTTTTCCAAAGTTTTCCTCAGTGATACCAGTAAAATGTCGGGATGGCACTTCAAAATAGGCACTGGTCGACTTTTCCCCGAATAATTTCCCCTCCCTTATCCAGGCTAAGCCTTAGATGCCTAAAAACCATAAATAAAAAATCAAATTCCTAAAACTAGTGGTTGCTGGTAAGTTTGAACATACTACCTGTTTAGGTAGAAATACAAAAAAATTATTTCTGTTTAGGATGAGATGAGAAATTAACAACCGGGGATGAAATCATCACGCATCAGAAAAAATCCCCAGCATCTCTCCGACAAATCGAACACTGCCAGGCCTGATCCAAAGGTGGCTAAAGACATTACAAATTTCAGAAATATCCTAACACATCTCTTATGACAGTAGAGACAAGCCCTATTTTCTCTCCTTAATTTGACTTGATAACTTCAGGGGATAAATATGCACGGAGATGGTGCTGAATCTTCAAAGAGTAAGGTAAACGCACCAGTAATGGACAGTGTACCAGGAATAGACACTTGAAGAGAAAAGTTTTAAAATGAGATTTTCTTAAAGGCGGGAATCACGTCATCTACGTGCGAAAAATTAATATATTATGGTATGATTCCACTGAATATTATTCACTCTTCATTGGTTTCTTCTGATATTTCTGACATAATGTTGAAGTTACTTCTATGGTCGCACCTTCTCTTCCATGCATTCTGTTAATCAAGTGATTAAGGTAAGAGCCTTCGTTTAATATTCATGAAATTAAAATAACGAGTAATTTTGTTATTCTGATCTATTATATATTAAGAAATATCTTTGTTACAAGCATATAAATGGCCAAACCAACTTAGACCAAACCAGCTATCTGGTGTACAAATCAGGGATTATCCATTACCGGCACGGAAAAGTTAGTTTTTGTCCAGTTTTGGACACTCACTATTCATTGCTAGGTTAAAATCAAAATTTTTGATTTAATGAATTGTTATTAACGTCCTAACCAAGTTTGTAAGGACGAGACTTATAGTTTTTGGTAACATGGGCTTCGAACCACTTCGTTCAATTGCCCTCAACGGAAATTGAACTCAAGACCACGTGCGCAGAAAGCGGGGGCGCTAAACTCTCCTCCACTCCGAAGGGGAAATCATAATTCTGTTAGTTGTTTTATTTCAACTTGGGAATAACTATTTACTCTTCATGATCATAAGTTTTTTAGGAGATTTTTTGGTCCAATTATTTTCATTGATGGACGCGGGGATGCCGATTAATTAAATTACTTGTTTTAGTATGGGACACTGTTCGTTACAACATAGATATTTCATTTTTATGACCACAAGAAATCTATGGCTCAGAACGGGATGAGGTAGAGGAAAGGAAGCGGCAAGGAGTCAGACAGGTCTATGTTGAGGCTCAATCAGGGCATTTGCCTGATCAGCACTAAATATATAATCTTGTTTAATACTCATATTACAAACTTCAGCAACAATTATTTAAATTATTTTGAGTTGAGCAATATGTCCATTACTGGGTATCCATTATTTGAACATCCTGGTTTTTCCGTGTCCATCACTGGTACAAAAATAATATTAGACAAAAACAGTGAGTTACTCTCAAATAATGTATGTTAATGAAAGTAACGAGTAGAAATCACTACAAGAAAGAATGGAGAACGTGTAATATTATTATGTGATCAGCACATTTGAACTGTATTTGAGTTAAAATTGATAACGATGAAAAGTGTCCATAAAGTGTCCATTACTGGTGCGTTCACCTTATGTAACATTAACACGCATGAACTTTTGTTTAATTTATTTTGAAGTGATTTTGTGTGAATAAAAATGGTTTACATTACCTTCTTGTTCATTGTAATTTACATGTCTTTCACAAGTATACAACAGTAATTAAATTAAAATTGCTTAGAGTAGGACTATAAACATTTAATGACATTATTTTATTAGTAGTAGTATTATCGGACTGTATTTTGTAAATAACCACGTTAGCAAAGGTAAATAATTATTATCTCGTTATTATGACTATAGTAGTATATAGCGAGAGGAAGGAGGAGAGTAATTTTCCATAAAGGACGGAAGGGGCGCTGGATGTCATGAGGTTAGGGCGCCTAGATGCATAAATCCGGCCCTGGAAATATGTAATCACCACCATCCTACTGAACAATGACATTCTCTCTTATTGTTAATTAAACAAAACGTTCGTTGAATTATGTAATTTTTACTCTTGATTATTACATAACCACTCCTGTTTTGATCTTTCGGCATAGGGTCTATAGAAGTTGTTTGAGATATTCAATTGGCACAAACGGTTACCTGCTAGAAAGTCATTCCATTCATGCACATTGCGACCCACCTTCAACTCAGAGAACTTCTGAGAATACATTATTCCATTTGAGAAATCTCTTACTACCCATCGCAAAATTCTGGAATATGCCTTTTCGGATCAAGCAGATTTGAAATCTCTGATGATAGCTTACATCTATTCTAATGTTCATGGTGTTAGAGATATATTTTCCTAAGATTTCGACAACCTGTAGCTCTGAAACTCGGCTACTTTCCAGGTCGGTGACTAAGACCAGAGCTGATACTGGTCACTGGATCTATTGGGTCATGTTTTGGACTAGGTAACCGGGTCTAGGCATTTGACCCGGTGACTCAAATCAGGCCCGGTAACCCGGTTGATAAAGAAGAGTTTTAATTATTTCTTTGCGTTCGAACAGGGGTGACCAGGACCGGAGATGTTACTCCAGAGCACGAAAATTACAACTCCAAACTTCCCAGTTAATGATATTTCCAAGACCGGGTTATTCGGGTCAAGTTTCGGATCGGGTCACAGGGTCACGTATGTGCGGTTCAGGCTGGACCACCAAGTGACCCGGTTCAGTCCTGACAAAGGTTTCTTTCCTTTTTTATGTGTATTATCATCTCTAAGTATCTCGGTGAATTCCGTTATCACCCTGTGTATTCACTATTGAAGCAGTATCTATTAGGGAGAGAAATCACTAATTTAAAAGACTCAGAGACCAGACTTAAAAATTCGTGTTTCATTTGAACTATTCACAAGTTAGCTTAACTCTAGTTGTGAGTTGCCAAACATCAATATAGTTAACAGGTGAGAAGGAGTGAAATAGACCCTGTTGTTTTCCTGTGGGAATAAATATCCGCTGTTCACAGCACAACAGAACTCCCTTTAAATATTTAAGAACAAATCTGTGTTAGCTGCGTTAAAATTTTATGTGATTACGTCGAAGAACTTTATTATGCATGGTGACTTGAAAGCGCCGTTTTCCAATAGTGCTTGCGAGAAAGTTCGGTGGCGCTTCTCCATTCCTTCAGCCCTAGCCTTAACTATTTTTAAAAGAGAGAAAAAAATACAAAGTTTCCTTTAAGTTTAAGGCGAGTCTACCGTAATTATGGCTGAAAGAGTTAGGGCAATTAATTAGCTACATAATTTAGTTGATTAAGCTTTCAAGCTCTTAGATAAACGCTGTAATAATTATTTAACAGGAGAAAATTAGAATATCTTGTGAATAAATAACTATGTTTATTAGTAAATTTTTTATGCAGCTGTGAAGTGCTACTTAATATATGAAATAATTATAAAATGTCTTCTTTCATGAAGAACTGCTGGTTAGAACAAAAAAAAGTCTGGGTACCATTTGAATTGTGATCCACAGCGTACTGAGCATATAAGACGAATCTAATAAATGTTTGAATGTATCAAAATGTGTGGAATTTCCAAAATTGACTCTTTGGATATATCATATATGTCAAATGCTGTCGAAGTTTGAGAATTTTATGCAACGGTTTTGCTTTAATCAAGTTTTTTCTATTAGCATTTTCATTTTATGCGAATTGGAGTTTAGCAATGTTTTTCACTTCGAATCAGAGGTGAAACGTGTCGCCGGGTCAACTTTCGATCGGCTATTGGTACCAGTTAAAAGTTTGGATCTGTTCACCAGATCTATGGTTGGGACCCGGCCCGACTTCGTGACCTGATTATGACCCAGTGAGTCGGAGAGCAAACCAGAGCTTTTAACTCTTTCCTTATAATACATTCCCACACTGTTCCTTGATTCAGGGTAGAAATTCCCTTGATTTTGACTTATTAGGCTTGACGTGATACGAGAAGTATATTTCAAGCTTGATTCAACCTTGATTTTTGCTAGATAAAATATGCTTGAACTTAACATCCCAATTTCACTTTATGCCTTTGAAAATTAAAAAAAAAAAAAAAGAATCATGATTCAAGCTTGATTCAACCTTTTTGCTTGATACGACAAGGTTGTTGATTATTCAAGGACAAAACAAACTTGGTTCAAGATGAATTTGCTATGTGGGTTGTTACGTTTGAGCAGTGTTTCTATCAGGGGTGGGGTTATCCCCAGATTAAGAAAAGACGCAAACAATTTCTAAAAATAGTAATCGCTTATGAAAATGATTCTTATATCACCGGAAAAAAACATTACCCCCCCCTCCCGGAGGAGTGTAATTAACTCGCTCATAGGAAAGAGTCTAAGAATGTGGGTAAATTAAAAAAAAAAACAATGCTGATTGATTCAAACCACAGGAAGTAGACCAGGTCAAATTTGAAAAAGACAGAATCACCGGTCGAGACTGGGTCAAGATTCGATCATCAGGCCACCAGGTCACAGTAAGTCTACTTATTTGGGTCAAAATAAACTCACTGAGTGAGTCGGGATATTCGTGTCAAAATCGGCTCACAGAGTCAATCGGGTCAAATTTCGGACCCGGTCGAGCGAATTCACCAAAAGTTACCCTATTTAAGTTCTGCTTCGAATATTTCATAGGCGATCCAACGACGTATATACATCATGTTAAAAGGATAAAATGTTTCTAAGCTTCTGCGCTTTTAAATGAGAACAGTTGTTTTCTACTGAACAAGAATCAACATCACTACGTGTAATTTTCGTATAAATTATACACCGAATGTATCTTTGTAACACTTTGTTCTTTAAGTATTTGATACGGTGCTCCAAAAGTTACGCAGCCCGCTCCTTTATAGTGCGTAACTATTAAAATAAACAGATACATTACTTTCACACTGACATATATATTAAAACAATTTTAAGACATTAACCATAATCAGGCCGAATTCTAAAAAATATTGCCAGAGTCTAGTCTTTAAAAAAAACTGTATATTCCAACAGAAAGTCAATTCACTTATGTGACTGATTGCAATATTTTCTTGTTTCATTACAGAATAGCTGTGACTACTTATCAAACATTAGAGGAAAACCCGTCATATAAAAGATTACAAGTTTACTGGCGTGTTCCGAAAATGTAGTTTTTTATTATTATTATTACAATATTAGAATGGACTCTGGTAATACAGTTGATGGAGAACGACACTGAAGAATATGTTTCATCTCTTTCGACCGATGTCATTTTTAATGAAAAAAAATAAAAATAAATAAGGTCATGTTTAAAGTATTCGGGAAACTTTACTATACCCCGAAATCTTGAAATTTCGAGTTCTGATTGTCAGTTATTTATTAATGAAAATATTGAATGGGACAAAAGTTGACGTCCCATTTTCCCAGGGTTGCTGGATGTAGTGAAATTTTAAATCTTTTCCGATAATTTTAACGTTGTTCCTTTTCGTAGAAAATTATACAACGAGGTAGAAAGAGAGGTGAAATACATCTTCCAGTGTCTCTCCCCACTAATAGAGTTGCCAGAGCCCTTGGCTATTTTTTAAAGTACATTTTCGAAATACATCTACAAAAAGCTTATAAACCTTTAGATAAGGAATTCCTTTCTTACGTGCGATGAAGCAGTCACACAGTGATACCGAGAAACGTTGCTATCAGCTAGATAAATAAGTTTTATGCAGAAATATGCACAGTTTTTAATAAAAATCAAATATAAATTCGAGGGCTGGCAATATTGTTTACAAAGGTGCCTCAATATTAATTAATGTTTGGTTGGTTAGTATCTGAAAGAATGTCAATATACAGGGGTATATTTTAACAAAAGTACTGTGTCTCTGTTTTAGTTTAGCTCTTTAAATTTTAGTTGTTATATTCCAAATCAGCCGCTTTTTGCTTCTCGCAAGATTTGCCACATAAAGTGATCTGCATTTATTAAAGAAACGTGATCATGAATTCAGGTTTCAATGAATAACGTGATGCTTTTTGTTAATAGTGGTTATTTAGGTTACCACGATCGTATTGGCGTTCCCTCCTCTCTAATTTCTCCTTCGCGCATTAAAATATTTGCTGTTAGAGCGCGGGAAATTGGTACTTGGATTTGGATACCTCTGACTATAAAGAAGCTTGTTATGATCCTGGTACAATTAGTTGAACATACTTCTGTATGCAGAAAAAGAGCAACTAAGTAAAGATAGTGTAAACTAAGTGCTGTTTACGTATTATCTTTGGTAAATAGTAAGGTTTATATATTTCTACTAGTTGTGAAAGCTATGTCCTATTTTTTACAATGATTAATATAATATGCTTATGAAGATTTGTGATGAATTTGTGGTGGATGAAACGCAACGTGATAGTAGAAACTGCAGTAGAACGGAATTAGCTGTATTAACAAAATTCGAATCCTCACACATACAAGAGAGTAGTTATTAGTTTACATCGGAAGCATATAACACATTATGAACTACAGAAACTAACAAACCTATTGAAAACTAACGGCCTCCAAAAATGTTCTTTATTCCTTGGTGTTAATATCTACTTTCAGGTAACAAATCGCTGACTTGGAAATGTATTGCGAAAGTAATATAATAAATAACGAGTACACTGCGTGTTAGAGAACATGTAAGAAGTTTAAAGATTTTGAATGGGGTTCAGTATTGGTAATGAGAAATGTTCCACGCTGCAATCACTCAAGTGACAGTAGAATTCCTTCACCGCGAACTCAGTTTCAATGATTTACAGTAGCCTAAAAATTCGAAATGGAAAATTCCAGAACTAAGTGATTCAAAAGTTTCCAGTTACATTCCCTTGTAAGTAACTTTGTGAAACTCAGTAAATAGCTCATCACATTTTGTCCTTTGTACTTACTCTGTCCCGCTTTGTACACCCAGAATTTCAACATGCCTACACAACTTCACCATTATGTCAGTTCGTCTCAGTTTGTAGGCAGTTTTCAGATTTTCGTATAATCCCAACAACAACAAAGGATGGAGAAACCAGTGAACACTCACGATAAACTAGCACGCTTTTAAAGAAAGCAATGTAAATATATAATTTAAATTGTAGATGTGATACAAGACGCTTTCGTTGAAAGTTAAGTGAACACATTACAATGCCGTTTAATACATCCCCTTGTATATAACGTAACATCGTTTCAAGGATCATCCATGTTAACAAGAAAATGTAGAAATGGTTTAAATCTGCTGAGGTCGGTTTGATTGGAATTTGATTCGGAGTTCACTTTAACATAATCTGTAGGCTCTACCCTTAGATGTTCATAAAATCTACTTTGATATTAATAATAATCAACCCACAAAGACCACGAAAATAACTATGTCAGTTTATGGTGATATTTAGTACACGTGGGCTCAAAGCAGGTGTCATAAAGTGAAAAAACTCAGGATCGGAGCAATAGATTGGTGTAATTAGGTCTAAACTCCGTGTGATTTCGTAAAAACTCAATAACTATTACACTAATAATAATTAAAGAAAATCGGTAAATGAAACAGGCTAGACCCAATAGCAACTAGCAATGTTTTACAATCAAATGTGTCTTAAAATAGTGCGTCGTGGAATTGCATATGACGTCGAAAACGTTTCCAGACGGCAATATGAAACATCGTAGTGATAAGTTGTGCCACAACGTATTGATCAGGCACTATTTTAGAATCCTGTGCGTAACCTTACTGCTTCTCTTCCCATTACATGTTATCAGTTGTTATTAGATCACGTTTATTTCTACAAATTCTGACTTTCATGGTGGGGTATTTTCAATACCACGATTATATCATAACTTCGTATTCGCCAATAAGGATCTTTCTCATGCTTGTTTCGATAGCTCAAAGCTAATATGTTTTTATTTTCTAGAATCTTAACAATGTATTCCACTGTTCTGCTACAAGTGACCCTTTCTTAATCTATAAACTAGAAGATTTAATAAATCTAATTTACAGGTTAAATTACCTCAATTTGATAATTTCAAGTTGAAACTTCTTTCTAGAACTTAGAATTTTATATATATCTTTATATTTCATGTTTGCTATATAGAAGCACACAAATGTCATTATTAATGCAAGTTTTGGATTAGGTTATCAAATAATGAACAAACCTTGTTTTTAGCAAGTAGTTTTATGCTGTATCCAGATGCAATATTGCAGAAATTTATATAAAATAACTAAATTATATTAAGATTCTATTTATGTCACATTTATGCAAGAATTTCAGTATGGAAACTACAGTAATTTACTCATACCTTTTTCCAGATGAAATATAACTTTTTAATGGCTAAGCTAAGGTATCAACACTTATTAGAAGAATGAAATGTATTCCACCCATTACATATTCCACTTTTGTTTTTACGAATAGTTTGCTACACTGGGAGACTCATTTTGTGGACCGAAGAAAAAGGCGGATATGTGCTGAGGATTTAGGAAAGACATTCTGAGTGCAGAGAAGGGGAGTTAAAACGGGCGTAGATCCTCATTTGTCACCAGACATCGTACCCGAGAGGACATTAATCACTAAGACACGCTGCAACAGCGGATTTTTTTCACCGCGTTTTCCTTCTCCTTCGAGAAACGTAAGGAAGAAGTGGAATACTTGATGTGGGACTTGCGTCCTACCAAATAGTATGCGCTTTACCACAGTGAACTGCTGCGAATAGTAATGTGGAGCCCTTTAACTTGTTAACGCAGCAGGGCTCCGCATAAGCGCACCACAAATTGTCATGTTTGTAGAGCAGGGAAAGCTTTTATGCATTCTTTAATTGATACTAATTTGTCTTGCATTACTCCAACCTAAACAAAAAGAATTGATGTATCTTTGTGATGAACCTAATTCTTTAGATAATATCCTCATTGGAGTCGTGCGTTCCGTTATTAATTCAAGAGCATAGAGCTATTAATTAACGGTGATTGATAGCTCAAGTTCACGTTTCGTGGTGGTGAATAGATTACCAGACTGTTGTGTACTCATATTAGTTGCAAGTAGCTTCATATTCTTGAACATTTATTGAATTTAAAGTTAATTTTACTCTTTCTTTCGAAACGTTTTAGAAGTATAATGCACCGTATATTTCAAATTACTGGAATTAATTTTATGTAAACTACCTATAAAACTGTTTAATATAAGCTGCTCAATTGTAAAAAAAATATTTTAAAAATCCTGGCAAATTTGAAAATTGTAACATTTCAGCGTCGTTCAATAAGTAACAATATTGTTTTAATGTCACAAACCACATTAAAGAAACAAGCCGGCCGGGTGACCGTGCGGTCTGCGGCGGTAGGCCAATGGCTTGAAGATCCCGGGTACGAGTCCTAGCAGGGGCATGTGTGTGACTTTTAATAGCTAAGGGGCGAATCGTGAGGGGCCGAAGTCCAAAGTGACTAGACTGGCCCATATAAAAATAAAGTTTAAAGTAAAGAAACAAGCTCAGCAACACCTAGAATCAAAATTACTTCCAATGTGTGCTAATTTACCTGTCCCACGTGTATATCCACTTCTGGGATACTGATTTAAATTATTTTCCTGAGAGCTTGTGAAAGAAATCCATAACAGCATTGATAATTTCATCATATAAAGTAAATTAACACCAACCAAATTCCGTTTTTGTTCTTGAACTAGGTGGCAGTCACACAGAGCCACAATCAGATGAATTTGTAGTCCACCAGAATAAAATATCAGACCTGTTCTAACGGGTGAGAAAATGAGGAATCCACTTTGTTACAATTTTCTTTCTATAATGTCGTGCACCGAAACCACAGAATAAAGAAGGCATCAACGATACAACGTACGGTTATTTAGTCCTTCCAGCAATGCCTCGACGGTTTGACGCTTACCTTTGTTGAATGTATGGATGCGATTTTGATTAATGGCATGTTTCCAGTGCTTTATTATTCTTCATGAGTTTTACTATGCTCGTGCTGATGCCACATTTGGTATTTGCTGCCACAAGTATGCGATCAGTTTTTGGCCTGTGATATAAACATATGCACTAGTACTAATAAATGCACTTGTGAGCTACTATAGGGACACATCTGGACAATTACAGGTGTTATATGTTACTTCCTTTTCACAGGACCTTGTGTATAATAAATGCTAAAATCTTCATATAAAAATTGGTTCCTACGTGTCCTAGGCTTGAACCCATTACTCATCTTTTCCGATTTGGTCCAGCATGCCAATGTTTTTTGTGTTTTTGAATCAAATTGCACTGCTGTGGTATTTTTACTGTAATAATGAGCGTATTAGTTCAATAACAATTAGATGCAACATGTATACTCGTGAAGGCCAATTGTCTGTGTAAATGAAGCAAATTGCCTTGCTGTGGTAGCTACTAGGGCTGTCAATATCCGGATAATTTGATATCCGATTAATCGAACAATTCATTGTTCGGATATTCGAAATCCGATTATTCGAATAATTTTTATTATCCGAATAATTATCCGGAAAACGGATAATCGAACATTATTCGGATCAACGGATAATTGAACATTATTCGGATAAACGAATAATCGAACATTATCCGGATAAACGGATAAATGAACATTATCCGGATAAACGGATAAACAAAAATTATCCGGATAAACGGATAATCGAACATTATATTATCCGGATAAACGGATAATCGAACAATTATCTGTGGAATCCATGAATTATAGTGGATCCCGGGAAGATGCCACACATTTTATTCTACGAGACATTGTGCAATAATTAAAAGAAATAGAAAAGCAAAGTTTTGCACAAAAACATATTGAACATTGATGCTCATACTGACGGAAGTATATCAAACTAATTGCATACACAACGGATATATTCACTGTTTCTATCAGGCATGTTTTCGGGGGAGTTTGTCCCCCGAAAGGTTTCCAACCGCCCTCTCAAAAGAATTAATATTAACACTTGTTAATAGTATGTTAACACTGAAATACACATATAATAGTATATTCTGTAATGTGGTTCATATTATTTGGAGTTTTAATTTTATTTGTGGCCTTAGGCATCTAAGGCTCAGGCCGTGATAGGGGAGGAGAAAGGATTCGGGAAGGCGTAGCCAGGGCCTATGTTAAAGGCACCATCCCGGCATTTTCCTGGTGACTGAGGAAAAACTCTGGAAAAGCCTCAGTCAAAATGGTCGGCTGCTGGGATCGAACCCACGACTCCCGAATGTTACGTCAACGCTCTACCACTAAGATGTTATTTTTAGGTTAACTGAGGAAGTGCAATATATTGTTAAAGTAACATTAGTGTCTATTGTTATTTTTTTATTTTTAGCACATTACAGTCAATATTAATTGTTTATAATTTTCGTGAGCCTCCACAAACCCCCCGAATAAAATGTCCTGGAAGAAACATTGGATATAGGCTTATTGGTCTTTAAACGTACATATCAAATAACGAATCTTGCCCAATCCATTAGTGTAAGATACCCAGTTATTTGGGGAAAGATGTCTCATATATTATAATTAAGATAAACGACAACAGTAGTGATACTTCATGACTACGTTTTCTATAATGTGACTAAAATACATGAACAAGTATGGATATCTTGCCACTACTCCACTTTGACGACATCTGCTTGAAAGCGCAGATTTATCTCCCTTATGTAATAATGGAACATACACCAATTTAATGCAGAAATAACTTTAGGTTTTGTATGAAATATATAATAAATCAGACCCACATTTGATCCAATACTGGATGAGGTCTTTCCCCGGAGGGAGGAGATTGGCTTACTGCTCCCACGCTGACCAGATGGGTTGGGAGAGGAGAGCCTAAACTTTCACTGTGATCGCAACTATCTTTTATTCATAGCACCTCCTTAGTTGCATCACCATGCTGGGTGGTTACCGTTCCAGAACCACAATAATTAATTATTCGTTTCAGAGTATAAAATATAACCTTTGGCCTAAATGTGGATGCAGGCTTTACAATATCTGAAGAACTTTTAAAAAGCTTGGAAATCTGATATGATTCCATTGCACTTTTATTAGTTTTGCTTTCAAAATTCGTTCGAAAAATCCTTGGCAGCGCCGGGAATTAAACCCAGGACTCCTCAACCCAGGAATTGGCTCTAAATACTTTCTGGGAAAACACGTGCATTTTTTAATCTGATTGTGTGCATGCCGAAAATAAGGTGTTCTAAAATATTTAGAAATGTCGAGTTTCTAAGAACATAGCAACTGAAGCGTGACGAACCCAAGTACAAAGGAATGTGTCACTGCTGATATATATAGAAGAAATATACCCATATTTCTGTTTGTGGAGCAACTGGTTAGTGCTTTGTTTTGATTAGCGTGAAGACTGGAAAGAGAGTAACTATGCCTCAAAGCAATGTTTGGAGACATTTTGAGAAGATATCAAATGATATTGCGAAAAGTAAATTTTTGGACGAACGACAAATGTCGCATGCATAAAAAGGTATCTCAAATCGCGAGTCCCGACAGCATTAGTCGTCGACGACACAACGACAAATGTCGCGTGCATACTGCATACGCCCGTGCACACTTCGTTTCTCTGGACAATTTTTGAAATAGTTGTATAAAATACACAATGTTAATAGTACCGTGCCTATATTCAACATTCCATATTCTGTGCTTGCCGCGTGTGTTGCGAGATTGTGCAACTTTCGGACATTCAATTTTTTCCATCACCTATTTTCTATGAATCTGAGTGTACACAGAGATGAAAGTGAAAAATGTTCTTCGTAGCTTGGTTGGTAAAAGCAATATGCTACCAGCCCTACAACCACACACAAGCATAGCATATGTGTTTTATCCTCGCTCTCGCCAAGTTTTTAACTTGTGTTTTAGGCGAACAAACCTAATACACTCTAACTTCGGTCAGAAATAGTACAAAAAGTGTTAAAATTGTAATCGAAAGTGATAATGCATTCAAGGAGAGAATAAATTATAGAAAGCATCGCGCGTGATACATGTTGCTTCACTTTTGAAAAAGAAAGACGAATACATTTTATTCAATGCCAGTTTTCGTCTTACATGGAAAGAAAAAACGATGTATTAGATTGTAGCAAATATACACTAGCTCTCATACTTAACAAGGAATCTATTTCCTCTGTGGAACTGAAAGGTTCTGTATAACAGTGATCCACCCCTTCAATAGCGAAATCGAGATCCTCGCAGTCCCAACCAGTTGCTTTCCGAGACAAATGTCCCTTTCTCACTACCTCCAGGGCTTAAAAAAAGACTTGATTCTAGACAATTTGGAGTACTTTAAGTTGTAAGAACACAATTATTTACTTTAAACTAATATCATCATCATAATTAGTGTTCTGCCGGAATCGGCAGGTTCTTCAAGGCAAGCTAAGCCCTCTCCATTCATCCTGATCTTGCTCTTTCATTTTCATCTCAACATACGATTTATCTTCCTTGACATTGTCAAGCAGTTGGATTCTTCTTCTTCTTTCTCTTTCTCAGCCATACCTTAGTATAGAATCTCTGCGCAGTCAATGTCCTAATCAATTTCTCTTTCTCTTCTTGATTGTCTCCAGCATTGTTTGTCTCTCGCTAATGCACTTCTTCATTTCTCATCTTTATTTTTATGTTATTTGCATCAATTTTATCATTGACTTTTAGGCAACTTTGGCTCAGGCCGTGATAAAATACAAAAAAGGACGTGGGAACAAGTCGACCAGAGCCTAAGTTGAAGTTTAGTCTGGTTTGACTGATTAACGAAGAAGAGAAACGATAAAAGAGTTTATTTGTTTGCAGACCTTGAATTTTCATGAAAATATAGAAAGTTGGAAATTTTGCATCCTCATATACTATAATAGCATTTAAGAATTGGCCCATTTTCAGAAAAATGCTTAATTAGTATACTAATAGAAAATAAAAAATAAGTAGAGACCCTGGATCTTGAGTAGACATTAGCTTCATTCTTGAGTACAAATCACTAAAATTCTTGAGTGCCTAATGTCAAAATTCTAGAGTTCACGGTCAAAGTTCTACGGTGCTTTTAAGTGAAATTAGCAAATTTATAATAAGCGAGGTGGAGTCGAGTCGGGGACTGTGCATATAAGCCACCGCCAGGCTTCAGCAGCGAGCATACCCTTTATATGATCAATGTTGCGTTCGAAAAATTGTGGCGAGACCTTTTCAAAGACACATCAACTACTTTCATATCCCAGTCGTTCCAAAGTTGAAAATCCCCCACCCAATCTTGGGAACCGCCCTTGCTAGAGAAATGATTCGGGTTTGAATTCGTGTTGCCGAGACCTTCCCAAGGATACCTCAACCACTTTCTTAACTCCAGTACTTTCAAAGTTGCGAATTTCCGCCTGTTAAACTCGGAATCCTCCAGTGCTAAGACTTTTTCATCGACATATCAACTACCTTCCTAGCTCAGTCGTTCCAAAGTTGAAATCCCCCAGAATCTCGGGAAGCGCCCCTGCAATCTGGAGAAATGATTCGGGTTCGAATTCGCGTTGCCGGGACCTTGCCAACGTCACCTCAACAACTTTTCTAGCCCTAGTAATTTCAAAGTTTAAAATCACTCCGAAACTTGGCAACCGACCCTGCAATCTGGATGAACGATTCGGGTTTGAAGTTTGAACACGCCTTGCCTAGACCTTTCCAACGGCGCCTCAAACACCTTCCTAGCTCGACTTGTTCCAAAGATATAAATTGGGTCCGCTATCTCAGGGACCTACCCGATCTCTGAAACCGCCCCTGTTCTCTGGATGGGTGATATGGGTTTTAACTCGTGTTGCCGAGACCTTTTCAACGCCACCTCAAACATCTTACTTGCCATAAAGTGACCCCATATCTTGCAACGCCCCTATCTCTGGCACCCCTCCTGTAATCTGGATAAATCATACGGGTTTGAGCTAGTCTCACCGAGACCTTTTCAACGCACCTTAATCACCTTTCCAACCCTAGTAGTTTCTGAGTTGAAAGTTGTCGACAGACGGACATAGCGGGCGCTAAAGCTTCACAGCATTAGCTGCTGAAGTCTAAAAGTACAAGTAATATTCTGCTTTTAAAATGTTTAACAATTTGTTGTAGGAAGATAATTTTGCACTAAACTAAAAATAGAGGATTACATTACTCAAACGTCTTTGCTCTATAAGTTTCATTGTTCATCGGACAACAACTATTTAGATATCCGTTTATTCGTTTTTCGGATAATCGAATAAACGGATATCCGTTTGTTCGTTTTCGGATAATCGATTAATCGGATATCCGTTTGTTCTTTTTTTTGGATAATCGATTAATCGGATATCCGTTTCTCCGTTGTTCGGATATCCGATTATTCGGATTCGAATAATGAAATTATCCGGATAATTATTCGAACAATATCCGGATGAATAATTATCCGGATAGTTTTGACAGCCCTAGTAGCTACATGTATAGAACACGAAGTAATAAGCTGACAGTTCTGGGTTCGATTTCCAATCATGGCAACCTCCATTTTTACTGTGCATTTTTCAACTATTTTGCACGTTATGAAAAGTACAAATGTATAAGATAACAACACGAAAATGTATTAATGACATGTCGTTAACAAATTTCTATGTTATTATATTATATATTTGTAGTTTTCATAATGCCCACAATACGTGACGCTAAATTCTATATTTTAGTATATTTCGCGCAAGTTGCCTTACCATTACACTTGCATGCAGAAATATATGAAAAGAAAACATGCCAAACCTTCTAAGACTCAAGTTTGAAATTTTACAGTAAGTAATTTTTTGGTTCCAAGTGCCATTTGGCAGTTTGCTATTTGAATTGCTATGCCTGATTATAGTAGATAGTTGCTGCAACATGATATTAGATAGTAGAAGATTAAGTTTTTATTGAAGCCTCCCATACCAATACATACATTAGTAGGCCAAATGCCCACTTTCACTGCCTATTTCATGAAATAATTGAGGTGCTGAAAATGTTGTATAAAATTCTCTGTGCATTGCATTTCTTCAATGCCAATAGTGTATCAGCAGATTCCTTAAAGTCGAAGAAATCATTGGAAGTAATTAGAATTACAGAAAATGGATTAACACACATTTAGCTCACTCAGCTATCTTGTGTAAGTTTTGAGGAACTACAATGGGGTAATTTATGCGCGCTATGAATAGAAAAAGAATACTTGGAACAAAGTAGCAAAACTGGAAATGAGTAGTCCTAGCTTTTAGTTATATTGCATTTTTACGCCATTTGCAAGTTATTAAATACTTTATGGATCAATTTCGTTCGTTCGGTTTAGGCCAGTTTGAGTAAATGTATTTTTGGAATTCAATGGTCTATTCTATCGAAAAAGTAAGTTGCTATTGAATGTGCTTGCTCTGTAATGATGTATGTATGTACGATGGATTATTTCACTGTCTATGGAACTAGCTTTCCACGACTCTATGTTGATTTCATTGCAGGTAATAAAACACCTTAATGGTACGTCTTCGTAGTTATCTATGCTCACAATTGTATACTTTGGAATAATCATTTTCAAGTTATTTCAACTGGTGCAGTGAAGTAGGTCTACGAAGATTGCTAACCTACAAGTATAAATGGAACAAATATATATTAATGAACCAGATCTACAAAATTATCTAGAACGGTTCGAATTTGTCAGGCGTATAATATGCCAGATAAACAATGAACTAGTATACTATTTTCTATACTGGGTCCAGAGACATATGCTAGATTTAAAAAAAATGACTGCCTTCCAACCACATTAAGTCAGTTATCTTATGAACAAGTTAAAGAGAAATTATTGTGTATTTGCGATAGTTCACACTCAGAAATCATCAAAAGATAAAAGTTCAACGTATTAAGACAATCTGAGTTTGAAACCATACAGCAATTTGTTAATAGACTAAAAGGACAAGCAACTAAGTGTGAATACGGAGAATTTATTACAACAATGTTGAGGGATCAATTTGTACTAGGCGTCTTTGATGATTCAAATTGAAAACGCCTTGTATCAGAGACCAAGCTCACATTTGATCTGCGGTAGACATATCTCAAATAGCAGGGCAGGTGTCATATGATGTTGACAACATGAAGAGAAACACCATACAGGCCGAACAAGTGCATTGGGTGAACGATAAAGGCAACTTCCGTTACAATCAGAAATATAAGAAATCTGGAGCCACGGTCGGGTTCAGGAAAAGTGTATCTGCTGTTTATAGGTCTATTCACATGTTTATGGCCAATGCCGAGTATACTTGTGGTTTAAAAGGCCATTTTAACAGCAGTTTCTTATGTAAAAACAATACTGGTAATAAGGTTCAAAACGTATTAGAACGTTCAGCTGATGAAAGGGCAGATGAAAATAGCGTACATCAGTTACAACTTTAATATAGGTGAAGTATTGAATATAACAGACGATATTACTAACCAGAACGACATAAAACACAACAGGATGTAACGTAACAAATTGGTTCTTTTTGGGTGAACTTTACTTCTGACACTGGCTCTTGTGACAATATTATGTCCTTTCAACTGCTTCAAACTTTAGAATATGAAACAATGATGGTACATATTAACAAGAATATCATTTTAATGGACGGTTCCTCTTTATCTGATATAGGAGAAATTTTATTGTACCTTCGTTATGATAGCCAGGCGTATCAATTGTCTTTTGTAATAATTAAAGAGATATTAGCTCAGTAAATTCTAGGTTGAGCTTGTTTATCAGTTTTCAACCCCAATTGGAGATGTTTCTTACTAAACAGAATAGTCAGTTTGAATTTAGCATCAATGTAAAAACAATCTCATTCGCAAGACAATAGGGACACACGTAAATATCCAAATATGGAATCTCGGATGCGTAATACCAGGAACGAAGGTGGTCAAAATGATGTAGAAGTGTGTACGACAACAAATCAATACCATCAAATATCAACAATTTCACAATCAAAATTAACCTTACCAATCGTTACGTTACAGGAATAAAAGAAACCAAACCTAACAAAAATAACCATAATCTTAATTGCAAAACACAAGTATACAAACACAACGAATTCAATCAGCGTCAGATGATTCAGGAAATATTAACAGTAATTAGGAAACTAAAGCTGTGCAAGTGGATACCTCGATCAGAGATACAGGTTTACTCACAAGTTAAATATGAGGATATGGCGCACAGGGTAATAGCCGATTACCTAAAAGAGGAAAGCATAGTTCATTTTAAGGAAGGTAAATCACAGGAGACATTGACAATATTATCCAAAGCATTATTTCTTGATCCCGAAAATTTGGTATTGTACAGCAATCTAGCAGCCGTGTTATTCAAATTAGGTAGTATAGAGGAATCTATAAAATGGAGCAACTTCGTTATGAAAAAGTGTGAGACGCAGAAAATGGTGTTCCCATTATATTCAAAATCTAAAGACAGATTGAAAGAATCCTTGGAGTTATTAGCAACCAGAGACGTTCAAGTATCAGAAGAATCACAACCACTTTCAGGCACCGAACGTACTCTTCCGGATGAAACTAATATTATTACAGAAGAGAGGCATTATAAGGACATAGATTCAGAGGAAGACGACGCTAAAACTTTTCATTCTGTAGAGGAGTGGAAGTATTCAGAAGTCGATGAACAGTACAGTTATCGTTTTCCTTGCTATGAGTTCAGTAACTGTATTCAGCAATTAAATAGTAGTTCTTCTGATAAAATAATTGGTGACAGTATCAGTGGACCTAACGCAATAGTGCCTCTAGTGGAGCTGATAAATTCTAGTGACAAAGAGAGTCAACTGCAGGAATTGACGCTGGCTGATTCAAAGACAGTTGAATCAACATGTACCACATCACAAGAAGACATTAAAATACGTGCGAGAGAGCCCCGAAATCATACAAAGGATAGACGAATAAATACCAAAAACAATGAAATGATGACGAAGGATGATCGCTTAAGCGGAACATTGAAGAATTGGGGTGTTTCGTACGTTATGCATAAACCGGAATTTCACCCATTGAAATAACTAGTATCCAAAATGATTGAGGATGGACATGAAAATCTGGCTAAGATATATATAGCTCCTTACGTCAACGATCAACTAAATGACGGGTAGAGGATGCAATGGGGTAATTTATCCGCGCTATGAATAGAAAAAAAGAATACTTGGAACAAAACAGAAAAAATGGAAACGAGTTGCCCTAGCTTTTCGTTATATTGTATTTTTACGCCATTTGCAAGTTATTAAATACTTTATGAATTAATTTCGTTCGTTCGGTTTAGGTCATTGTGAGTAAATGTACTTTTGAAATTCAGTAACCTATTCTATCGGAAAAGTAAGTTGGTATTGAATGTGCTTTCTCTGTAATGATATATGTATGTACGATGGATTATTTCGCTGTCTATGGAACGCTGCACTTACTTTCCACTACTCTATGTTGATTTCATTGCAGGTAATAAAACACTTTAATGGTACGTCTTCGTACTTGTTTATGCTCACAATTTTATACTTTGGAATAAGCATTTTCAATGTATTCCAGGAACGAAGACCTTACTTATCTTTCTACGTTTCTCTACAATTGACAAATCTCTAATAGAACTTAAGAAATTATGGCCACTGAGTATTATCTGGTCAGTTTGGCATTGGAATATCAGGTGGAAGGAAGCATGGCTTGGGTCATAGACCAGTGATCCCTGGTGGTGATTGTTTTCACCTCTTTCTTATTGACTTGCACTTACATGTTAGATGAAGGATGAGATGTCCTCTAGGTTGGGCCGATTTTTTTCTTCAGATATTGGGCTTCGAGTAGTTATGAAAGTTGTGCATTGGTACGAAATGAAGCCATGTCAAAAATGGCCGGTTTTGGCCGTTTTCAAACTAAAATTTTCTTGAGCTCCGGGGCCCGGCTAGATATTTCTTGATCGGGCTGTGTTTTGGCGAACAAACATAACATAAGATTCTACAGCTTTTTCACGCTACTGAAACTAAAATTTCTAAAAAAAAAAGAAAAAAAAAACCGTCCGTTTTGGGCCCCCGAAAAAATTGTTAGAAAATTGAATTTGAGTACCGTGCAAACGTTATGGAATGTTTCGTTATGTTTGTTCGCCCGAAACACAGCCGGATCAAAAAATATCTGGCCGGGCCCCGGAGCCTGAGAAAATTTTAGTTTGAAAACGTCTAAAATCGTTTGACGGCCCAAACCAATACTTGACCTGGCCTCATTTCGTACCAATGCACAACTTTTCATAACTACCCGACCCCCAACATGTGGAAACTTTTATCATATTTTTATTACTTGTTTTGCAAAAAATAATTGGACCCTTCAGGGGTCCAAGGGCCTGGTTGCATATTGTTTTAGGACGGCCCTATTTGACATGGCTTTATTTCGTACCAATGCACAACTTTTGATGACTACCCGAACCCCAATATTTGAAAAAAAAAAATCGACCCACTCTAATGGGTACATCGAACATGATTGTGGACGAAAGTATTTTCGTAAACAATGGCACTTGGAACCTTCGGCATTTCCACTCTTCATATCGTCGGCTTAAAACTTAAAGACATTATGTCAAGAAACATAGTTTTTAGAAAACGAAGAAAATTTAAATTTAAATTTTTCAAATTAAAAGGTAATTCTGGAAAAACAACCGTGAGGATAATTTTTTAATCACAACATTTATTTATGAAGTATGCAAGATAGTTTGGATGATATTTATGTATTGCTATGGCAACTTATAACAATGAAAAATAAAACTATACGTTCAGGGGTGGATTTCGGTTTCATTTTTCGGCCTGGCCCACTGTTTGGAAGGGGTACATTTCTGGGGCAGTATATAACGGGTCATTACAGGATTTTGCTTTGTTCGGCTAGGCGTTTGGAAACTTTTGACTTGCCCTTTCGAGGCCACTCCAGTGCCGAAATCCACCCCTGCGCGCATTAGCTGTTCAGAAATTAAGCCCTAATAGACGTTCAAGATCACTTATAAATATGAGTAACCTCTTCGTGCCTTGTTTTTCATATCTGTCAATGGAGTAGACACTAGAATTTCAATTCTTTCCTGCTGAGAGATAAGCTTAACAATGGAGTAAATCCGGACGCCACTAAGCAACAGACTACACCCCAAGAGACCATGAATCCGAAACCCAGAAAGAGGCTACAAGAATGTTCCAATATGGTGATTATGATTTTCTAGCAAACTAAATTTCTCGTAAGACAAGTATTTTTAACACTTACACGTTTTCGTTTTAGTTGTAACTGATAAGTTTTCCATAAGATATTTATTTATTTTCATTTCGAGAACCACTCTGCTGGAAAGAAATTTGTGCAGGAGCACTTTTTTATCTTCTCGTAAAAAAAATGACGTTACGACTTCCTTTTCATTATATACAGGCAAAATAACACCGACAAAAACATTTCACGGGATTTCAGACATGAAAAAAAAAAAGATAAATATTCCATTTCAACGATATAGACTTTCGAAAGGGTGGGAAAATGAGTTTTAAAGCTTGATATTTCCAATACCACGAACAGAAGAATTGAGGCGTCATGGTACCCTCAAATACTTCAAACCTAGGGTTACTATATTTCAAGAGTGCAAGTCCGGGACGTTAGCAATTTACGAAAATCTTTGAAACTATTTTTTAAAATTTTTTTTACATTTTGAAGCAACTAAGTTAAACACTTTTATTAACATTCTTGTGTTAAAAACTACGTCAATTTTATGTCAAACACTCTGCATCTTAGTAATCACATTGAAAGTGATAGTACTTCTAAAATTGTTAAAATATTCCCTAGGCGAAGTAGCAACTGAAGAACGTGCACATTATTGCGTAAAAGGAAGGAAAAGTTATCAATCAATAATACAAAAAATACATTTTCTCACCCATAAGTTTTTATTTTCTCTAAATTTTTAAACATTTCTCAATGTTGCGTTGCCGATTTTATTAAACAAAGTATACTTTTCTTCTTGACATTGTTATGGTCAGCGGAAAAATACAAAGAAATTCGATCGATGGTTCAAATATCTCTGAAACAGGAGACAGATAGAAACAAACAGTAATACCGACAGCAATACCCATTTATCAACGTAGCCCAATGAATTAAATGTTTCCGTCAATATTGAGGGGAATTGAATCGTGAATTTGAGTTAAATCTTTGTTCTATGTAGTCAAGATTTAAAAAAAACTTTTTGAGCTACCATACTCATAAATTGAAGTAAATATAATTGTGTAATAATTTACACTTTCCTCTATTCTTCGATGCAAACCAGGACATTTATACGGGAATTATTTTCGGGATACCGACAAGCAGATCTCGATTCCGGTACGGTCCCAGATTTTCCGGGACGAATAGCAACCCTATTCAAACCTGTTCTATTTAAAAATGCACATATTTAAAATTGTGCAATGGTGGGTGGATTTTCTTAAGGAAGTAGGAGACCACCCCGAAGACCCGTTTTGTCCGTCTGGCTGTCGACAATCTTCAACTTAGGAACTACTCGGGCTAGGAAGGTGGTTGAGGTATTGTTGGAAACCTCTTGTCGAGACGAGTTCAATCCCATATTACGGACTAATAGAAAAGCCGTATAATTCATCCAGATCACAGGGACGGGGCCCGAGATATCGGGAGGGGGAAATTTTCAACTCAAGATTTGTTAGGTCTAGGAAGATGGTTGAGGTGTCGTTGCAAAAGTCTCGGAGCAATTTCTCCAACGGAACATTGATAATATAAATAGGATGCTCGCTGCGGAAGCTGTAGCTGATATGCACCCACGACTAGAATCCGCCTCGCTTGTTTTTATAAATGCTTTTGATAATGCGCTCCAATGAAGTTGGAGGCAAACAAAATCCTAAATTCTAGAACTGAACCTAGAAATTTCTTAAGACTAGAAGTAATTAAATATATTTACTTTTGTACATACTTAGTTCGGGCTGATGGAGATCTCTTCTTGCACAACAATTGCTTTCATTTTATAATACATTGATTGTAATTCCTCTACTGTTATACTCTCTGTCGTATGCTTTAGCCAACAATGAAAAAGTTGTTGCCAAGAAATATTTATAAAATTTTCATTTTTCGGAGCAAATTTTGTTCCGAAAGACGTCTTGATTTGTCAGCGAGATCCTCACCGACGTCCTTGATGCTCTGTCCCTCGTGGTAGAACACTGTGTGACGTCAGGAGGTGATCGTCTGACACTTCAAGATGTCCTCCCCAATTTGGTGCAGCCGGCTGCACCAAACAGGTTGAAGATATTGCATTGAGAGCAACGGCGGGAAGGGGATCACTGCCCCAGAAAATAAACCCCGCTGCAAAGTTATCAAAAGCAGATTTCTTCTCTCATTGCAATGTAGACCAGGGTGGTGAGGACCTGTTTAATTACAGTACAAGGCATCTATTAGGCCCGACAAAATCCCAGTAGATGCCTGTCCCTATGTCTGTCTTTGTGTCTATCTTTCTGTCTGTATGTTTATTTCTCTATACGTATCACTGAAATTAATCACAGTAGAGTGTGTCAAATGCGTTGCCCCAACGGCGAAGACAAAGTAAATTACTTCCACGACTTATGCCAGTTTTCAATCTCTTCTCTATTTGCCAATTATAAAGATCAAAATACCCATTTATTGAGAAAATATTTCAATTTCTACGAAAATAAATAATCAAGATGGTAACAGCAAACACCTCATTAAGATTGCATGCATGGTTATAAAAAAACAACTATTTTCTCTTTCTGCGCATGTGCGCACAAATCACACTGAAACTGAACACTGAGACTTGCCAATATCAGAAAATAATTTATTTTGTTCTTTTGCAGGATTCCTGCTAATAACTGCAAATACTAACATCTTTCAGAAACATTTGCTGATATATCAAGGAACTTTTCCAAAATTTTACCAGTGTATGAGGGAATTGAAAAACGGTTTACTTCCATTGACTAAACTAGTTGCACCAGAGAATAATATGAAATTTTCAGATTCCTGGAAGCGAAAAGCAACAAATTACAACTATAAGAAAGGAAAGTTAACTACAGGAATCTGCTCACTTGCTGCTTTCAATCTTGTATATAAAATACAAAATAGAGAAGTATATATGACACTTTTCTGAACAGGAATTTTAATACAATCTTTCTGGTTGACTAACTTTTCATCAGAGGTAGATTGAATATTACGAAAAGTGTTGAAGATAACTCTTACTGATTAGGATCATAAGTATATATTGAACATATGAAGCATGTAAGTTCATTCAAGTTCAAATGTAAAAAGGATGCAGAGATGCAATGCATTATTGGTGTTCAAAAGTATGTGAGTTATACAGAACGCGACGTACAAACTGGCTATTCAAAAATATGCAACTTCAAATTCAAGATGATGTTGCGCACAGTAAACAATATTGTTACCCACAGTTTTAGCAAACCTAATTTAAATCAATAATATGCATTATCTTTGATCTAATCGCTATGTAGAGGCCTAGTATCTTGCCTTCTTTCCCAGAAGAAGAAGAATGTGAATATGGTTCTTTATTTACTATTTCTCATATGGAGAAATAAGAACGCTTGAAAGAAAATACAATTTAAAAACTCAAAATAATATTCTCGCTTATGAGAAGCCAGAACATAAAAAGAACAGCATTATGCTTCAGTGGTGTGGAAAACGCTCTTTAACCTTTAAGAATTAGAGAATACAGTTGCGCAATCTGAACCAAGACCATGAAGGGAATCGTCGATTGACGTAAATACTGCAGTTCTCCCCCCCCACTCTACTCTGTCGGCCTCAACACATAGCGATAGAAATCATAGATTTGCGTCAAAATGTATAAGGTCAAGCATGATATGCCAACATATATAAAGGCTTTGTTTGCCCTTGAACAGGGAGAATTTCGCTACCAGACTACAGTGCAGTAACATCGTCCATTCTGTAAGGTAAGCCGAGAACAATATCTCTCACACCGTTACAGCTCTTACTCTCTACTCCCTGAATTTCTAGGATGAAGTTCTATCATCCGACTTATCGGGTATAACATTTCGGACTTAAAACCGCTTGCTGAGAATTTGTTTCATAGTTAATACCGGTGACAGATTTAGTTTGCTTTTTATTTAATATACAAAATAATGTATTCAACTTCTAATCTGAAAATAAATTTCATTTTATCTTTCAACTTAAAAAGTCTGAAGTCCGAGTATTACTTAGCTATTTAAGTTCCCAATTCCAAAAGTTGCACTTCTCTTACAGGAAAATAGCAAGGCAGTAGTAACTGGTCGGCACACCTAGTCGATGTACATCAATTCTACGCTCCCAACTACATATACGAAACCACTTCTACAGTTGACTCTAAAAACGAGTCCAGTTTTATTAAAACAGTATACGCTGCTCAGGTGTCTATAAAATCAATTCAGAAATAACACCTGAGTGGACGTATCATGATCCAGCATGAGGCTACATTCAGTGAAAATAGTGCTCTCTGGAAATAGAGATCTTACTGTATTTATTGTCCGAGGATCCTACCGTGGCGATGAACATTCAAGATTTATGGAAATTTATGACTCATTGACTGTACTGTGAGTGGTTGTGGTGCTGGTGGTATTACTACTTCCAAATGTTGTGCACCGGATCAATGAGTTGATTCTATAACAACATTATTATTATTATTATTATTATTATTATTATTATTATTATTATTATTAATAATAATAATAATAATATTATGATTAATGTTATTAATCGTGTCAACTCTTTCATTCTTCATTCACACTTGATTCGCGCTAAATTCGCAGTCGCACTTCAGACGCACTGGTAATTTATTTAATTATGTTTATTATAAAATCTTGTTGTCTCGCTCGGAAAATTTTGAGGACAAAAAAGTAAAATAAAACGTTTCCTGTGCTACATATACACTATGTATGGACGAATGTATGTGCGTTTCAGAGTGAAATGTAACCGTGTCTGCACTAATCAGGCAGGAAACGTTTGTGGTTACTGTGGTATACAGACGGAAAATAGAACTAAAAAGAAATATACTAGCTGATAGATCTCAAGTCAGAGAATGTAGTTGGAGGAAGCTTTATTTTGCGTTCTTAGCTATATTTTGTTATTTGTATTATATACTAGGGAAATGCTTCTCTCTTGGGAAGAATTTCCATTCCTTTTTACTTATACATACATGATGTGTCTTTCCTGCAGCGGAAAAGAGGAAGTTACTGCTTTTGTGAGGGAGCAGCATTAGGAGGATAATAACGTTTTACCCTCTCGGCATTCACTACAAATATTGTCCTTTTACCGTCAAGTTGTTGAATCTTGCAAACGTTATTTGAATTGACTTTAAGTAGTCTGTAGGGACCAATGTATCGTGGGCTAAGCTTCGGTGATATTCCTACCTTACGAGCAAAATTACGAACCAAAACTAGATCACCCTTTCTGACTTCGACGGTCAGCCGGGATGTGGTGGAGGCATCCGGTTTCGATTTCCGTGGTTACTTCTTGCTCTTGCTTACCTTTTACGTTCCCTACTTCGCATCTTTGGTTTCGGTTGCTCCGGGCTAATGTGCCTACGTTTCTTGCTTACCATCCAACCTTATAATCGATAGGGAGAGTAAATGCTTGAACTTGAAAGAGAGAAGTTGTTAATATTAAGTTAAGTTAGTTTAAGTATACTATATAGTGCGCGATCTCCAACGTGAACGTGTTACGTGTCTTCGATACAAAAACACAATATTTTAGTACAAAGTTTTTTTTTCGCGAGTGATTTTTTTTCTTCGTTTCCCACAAACACACACACACACCTATATACATACCCAATCATCATGCCATTTCGTTTGGGAAAACTTAAATTCGGAAAAAAGAAAGTTAATAAGACAACTCGTGAAACTCAAACTCTAGACGAAGCAATACAACGCAGGCCACCTCACCGTAGTGCATCGTACCCATGTATCAATCATGCTAGTCAGTCCACTCAATGCAACTTCGACCAATTCTCTGATGATACCAGTTATCTAGGTTTGCCGAACAAACATTACCATTGGGAAAACAGTCCTCCAGTTCCGGATCAATATGAGGATATGCCTATCCCTGTAGGAGCTTCTACCCCTAAATTGCTATGCGATTTACCCATCTGCGAACAGTTTATTGTAAAACAGGAACAACGAAACGATGTATCTACAAAAGCTACATCAACGGATGCGATAAGTCAACAGCGACCTT
>JAGDQP010010964.1:0-41371 GCA_022664845.1 Lepisma saccharinum
AGAAAGAAAGAAAGAAAGAAAGAAAGAAAGAAAGAAAGAAAGAAAGAAAGAAAGAAATAGAAATAGTCTAAGAGCAAGCATAATTGTACCGTAAGACAGAAATTAGATAAACTCTCAATATAATTATGAATGCATTTGAAATACTCACTGAATGATGAAAGGTTGTCGCTTGCTGTTAGATGAAGATATCAATTCATCTTTAGTGTTGTTATTAGCTATTTAAGATCCTCTTTCTTGAACTCTTTGTTGCACGATTTATGCTCTTAGATCATTGACCGGCAGGTTTAATGCTCTGGGAAGTCATCAGATCAATCGAGATATCTTTATACAGCTACGCTACCGCAGCTCTCCTCTCCTGATGCTTATAGAAACTGACCTTGCTCAGTTGTCACAATCTCTTCATATGTAAAGTATACATATATCGTTCCATTATAATTATATGAGAAGCTTATTTCCAAACACCACTTAAGTCATTTTTTTTTTGTAATTTTAGAGAAGAAAAGAAAAACTGATATTAGTATAATTCCTCCTTTAATGAAACATATTTCAGCAGTATATGCTGTGTATGATTATACAAAGAAAAGTAAAATATCTGATATGGAGTTTAGCCCTAAGCAACGTGATAAAACTTTATTTTCTTGCAGAAACCATAATATCTTACAAAATGAATGTACTGCACAATAATGAACACAATTTGTTATGCATTGTTTGCATCGAAAAATGCTTAGAATGCATTATTATTTTTATAATTTATTATCTACTAATATTTATTATTTATTGTTCAGTGATTATTAAACTACATTACGAAACTACTTTAAAACAACAGCCGTAAGAAAACCATTATACATTTTTTTAACTATCTTACGACTTTATTTATAACCGATCTTTTTAAAATAAATTGCAAATGACACAATTTTATTGTCAACAACGTTGTTCACAGCCCATGTAATATTGAACAAAAAGTATGTATTTATACCCTGAAGCTTTTTACAACAGTATTAATTATACGAAAAGTTCTTCAAAATCTTCGTATTAAAGTTCATCATCAATTTCTGCGCTTTAGCTACTTACAAGGGAACTCTGCAATTTTCACACCTCGAATCGCCTCCAAATTTGCACCAAGCATGATGTGTAGCACAGATAGAACACAGACGGAAGCTTTTGTTTCGCAAATTGTCGTAACATCTATTCAGAGCCATAAAATTATGCCTGTTAATATCTGGCGTAAACAGAAAACACGCCTGAATGCATGCAGACCAGACATCGTTGAGGTCAGAATCCACACTCACAAACCGTGTAAAACGTGACAGAGATGAAAGTGGAAATGACAAAGGCTATAATGGACTAAAGTCATGTACAAAAGCAGTAAGCAGGTCAAATGAGAATTGCAAACATAGTGTATTGTCCTACACCAACTACTACCTAATGGGCAACGCGCTCCTCGTTATATACCCCGAAGGTACCTTCTATAAGGGTCTCGAAAGTGCTATGTTCAATACTATGTAACCCACATCGCGTGAGTGACAATTGGGTTGCATGCATTCCGGCGCTTTTCGTGTCTTTACCTTAGATATCGACACATACAGTATATGTTGCTCTGATTGCATGTTCCGACAATTTGCGAAACAAAAACTTCCGTCTGTGTTCTATCTGTGCTACACCGCATGCTTGGTGCAAATTTGGAGGCTATTCGAGGTGGGAAAGTTGCAGTGTTTCTTCATAGAATGCTCGCTCGTCATCACTGACTGTGAGATCAAGAAATTTTAAGAGTCTGTTTGCGTCTACTTGCTTCTCATGACTTATACAGTTTACACAGGGAACAGTCAAAGCATTTCTGACGCTAGGGGCGTTCCTAAGGTTCCTCTTCACAACAGCTGAGTAGGAGTTTAACAATAAACAACAATCAAAGATTTAGTAACAACCAAAGCTACAGTTTCAATCTAGCCAAAGAATACCGACGTGACTTATGGGGAGTTTGGAATTAACATTTTTAAGGACTTAGGTGGACACTTAAAAAAGTTACTTTTACCTTTTAATTTCAACATGATTTATACCAGTTTTGAACGTTATTTTAGTCAGGGATACATAACTTGGCTTACAAGAAAAAATTAGCACAAAAACTGAAAACCATTAAAAAATGACTAGTTGTGTTCGGAAATAAGCTCCTAGTAATTGAATATCTTGTGGCATTATGGAAATGTCATATCGATAACGAATGTACTATAGCAAGCCGTAATTGAAAGCCCATTTATTGTTAACTGAAATAAAGTATTTTTTTTTCTTTAAGACACAAAACACCCCCACAGACAACCATTCACCCCCCCCACACACACACATAGAGAGAGAGAGAGAGAGAGAGAGAGAAAGTAGAAATGGCGTCATTTCTTTTGTTTGAATAACACACATTTTGCTACCAAAATAACCATCATTATGTAGATGGCGTCAAGTAGTGTTTCTTAACGTCAGGTTACACTATGTTTTCATTATACGTGATGATCTTGTTTCACACTTCCATGACTGAAAATTTTATTACGTTTTGCGTTTTACCATTTCCAACATTACATTTCTTCTATAAATTTCAGAAATGTTGACGTAGCTGAAAACATAACCCGTTATTTTAGCTATTTTCGATGCAAAATAAACTAAACTCATAGTGAAGTTATGTGTGAGGGTGTCAGCAATCTACTCTCTTCACGCTTAAGGAAGGTTACGACACTGCTACCTCACCATAATGAGCAGCAATTTCTACTAAAATTCTGAAGTTCATGGTAAACCTGACTTACACTAACTCATCTTCGTCCACTCGACAAAATTATCTCTGTGATGTTTATAGCAAAATACGTGTCCTTTATAACACGAACTGACGCTATTAATATTCCTTTACATGCCGCTATGTTTCTGCGTGTTGGTCAAGTCGAGCGAGTATTTAGCGAAATAATAATAACACACAGTTACACTTTTACGATTACCTGTTTTTTGCTAGGTGTTTATAGAAGTGGCTGTGTAAACTATTTGCAATGGAATGACAGGCATAGACAGTGCATACGGCAAAATGTGTCACCTTAGATACCGTAAATAACCGTACAAGGTCATAAAGTTGAATATTTTCATTATCATAGATGTAAAGACCACACATAATTTTCAACACAAGAAAATTTGTTGTAATTATTTATGTTCAGATATTATTGATAACAAAAGGCTCACGACTATGCTCACTGACAACTATGCTCATTGACGCAAGTTACTTTGAATGTTACTCGTCCGAGACGCACGTAAACTTCGGATTGGTGTCACTATTCCGATTTAAAATGTGACGTCATTTCTTATTGACGTGTACATAAACGCTATATACGGTGAACGTCCGACGTGCACGTAGCCACAGCCTTATAAGTCTTTCAGTAGGGAAGGACCACTATCGTCTCGGTGGTCCTCTTGCTGCCCCGGTAGCACCGCTACAGTGCTATCGAAGTTTTTTCCATGTATGATAATAAGCATTAGAAAAGTTTATATTTCATCGGATTTTTTTCTAAATCATTTATTTTTCATCGTTGGATAGATTGATTGAAGTACATCTGGTACTGACTTGTTAAAAGCAGATATCGACTACAGTTGCCACATGTTGGACGAAAATTATTCCAGGCTTGGATAATAGAAACCGTGAAAGATTTCGAAAATAAATTAAATGAAGAGAAAGTAACTAACTTTCCCTTTACCTAGTTATGGCAGTCATATTAAAAAAAACATCTAAACTGACTAGTTACTCTATACCGTATTTACTCTAATCTAATGCGCACTTTGTTTAGCCAAATTTAGAATACAAAATCGGGACGTACATTAGAATTAATGACGCACTTGACTCACATGCAAACTCGAAAATTCTGCTTATGTTCTGTGTGTCCTACGACTATGTTCTTGTTACATCGTTCCTCGCTCCTCGCGCTTTCGTATTTTATTTTGCTTTACCTTCTCATTTGCTGCCGTATACTACAAATTCCTTAGTTTTGTAGGAATTGTTGTTAATATAAACTTCAAAGTGAGTTAGACTTCATCAAGAGGTTATAATATTGGTAATAATAACATTAAAATCCATAATATTAACTCATTGTTGTACGCGGTAAAATCTGTACCTGCTTTCCAACTGCGAATAACAATAACTAATAAACCTTCTTTTATTTCGAGGTAATAAACCCATTTTTTGTAACCAGCTCTTGGTTATACAGAATTTCGTTTCTCTAGATTCAGTTGTTTGAGAAATGTTTTCGACGGCCTTTTTGAATTAAAGATAGTGATTTTAAACGTTTTATTAAATTGTCGTGACTTACTCATGATGGTACACCTTCATTTAAATTTTCATTTCTCTTCCTCGAATGGTGTGGAAAATGATATTTGGGTGGCCATTTTCAATCCAAGATGACGACTTTTTCATAATGTAATATTTTCGTAAACTACTTGATATGATACACCTTTATGCCAATTTCATATCTTGCTATAACGTACCTCATCATTAATTAATTAATGATTGCGTTACGTTATATTATTTCAAATCATATTAATTAATTATTATTATAAACTATTTTTATCTATATTTAATAAAGTTATCAAGTTTAAGAATACATGTAAAAGAATACAAGAACAAATGTTTTGTTAAATTATGTTGTTCTTAATGTATTGATGTAGTTTTGGAAGTGGTCAATAGATGTCACTATTTTTTGTAGTATAACCCAACTACGCATTGTGAAAAAAATGCAAATGGTTGCTTATTTCTTTATATTGAGTTATCGGCACATGTGTATAAAACGTTAAAGAAAGTGTTTTAAGTAAATTATTTGTAATCTACTACTACCTAGGTATTGTATAGATCTAGGGCTATTTTTTTCACAATGAAATGTATAACATATTGAAATAAGAAACCATGTTGAGTTTTAACAGATCATCAAAAACCTAGCCTATCTGTGGATAGTTAACGTGGTATCTGTGGATAGTGTAGCATACGCATTAGTGAGAAGCAGTACGTATACATTCACAATACGATTGACGGCACTTTTCAGTGTCGGAGGGTGTCAGCAAATCTGAGCTATATTTTTGCAGTCATTGCAAGGTGACTGATCATCATTCATTTTTCTCATTGACTGTGTTTACTATTCCATTTCATCATGTCTAGCATCCGTAAATCTTCAGGAAAACATAAGTTACCTCCAGTTGTCCAACGAACATCGACAGCTTCTTCATCAGGATCAAAATCATTGGGAGCAACACCTAAACACAAACGCAGCACCGATCGCCTTTCAGTGGTAAGTTCCAGATCTCAATCACCAGACCAACGTCGCTCAGCCAGTTCAAAATCTCCACCGACCAAAAAATCTCACGTTCATAATATTTCCGATTCTGATACTGACAAAGAAATGACCATCTCTGACTCTGACCATGCCGACCATCAGGCTTCTAATACTTCAGTACCAGCTATGCATTCCTTTCTTCTAACCAACTTTGACAGCAAGTATCAAACTCCGAGACAACTTTTCTATCAACTACTTAAATATGTTTCTCGAGACAGCATCAATAGAATCATACCTACTAGGAACGGAATTATTATCCAATCACCAGACATCAATCTTGCCAAAACTATCAGGAACAAGTACAGATTTGAGATTTTTGGACCACATGCTAAACTCACTCATCTGAATAATAACAAGCCACTTCGTCAACCACCATGTCGACCACCCATGCTGTAGTAATCAGGGGAGTAGAACCAGACATCACTGATACAAACGCTGAAGAAGAATTAAAGCTGGAAGGACACATCATCACAAAGTGCATTCGTATCAAAACCCAGCAAGGCACACCAAGTTACATGGTCAGAGTTCTAAATAATCACCAGCAGACTATAGATGACTTACTACAAAACGGAGCCTACATTTACAAGAGAAGATACAGGGTTGAACCATCTCGTACTTCACCTTCCATTACGATGTGAACTGTCCGAACGAACCAACATGTGGGTACTGTACTGGCAATCACCACATAAAAGACTGTTCTAACCTACAAAATCCGCCTAAATGCAATACCTGTAATGAATTTCACTCTACCTTCAGCTACAAATGTAAAGGACGACCTACCCTCAATCCCGACACACCTGCCTACATAGTCCCTCTCCGTGTTCCAGAACAAATCACACAGCAAACACCCATTTCTTCAGTTCAACAGCCAATCACCATCGAACAAGTTCTCTCCTTCCTCACCTTAATATTCCAAAATATATTTCCATTTGACAGGGAAAATATCCTTAGAAAAGTCACCCATTCAGCCAACGAAATTTTCAAAGTGAATTTTCAAGCAACGTATTCTGGCCCGTATGTCTACTTTTCCGCTAAACCACTCACACCTACGTAACACCTCATGCTCTGACAGAACTCGTTATCATCGCATTTAATTCACTCACTATTCACCGCCATTATAAACACAGTGACCATCAATGTTCTGCAAGGGCTTCACCTGTTTCTCATTTAGTCTAGAGTCGCCCCTAGACAAGAAGGTTGTTAGTCATTCGTCCTAAATGTAAAGTGTCGTGACTCCTAAGAGCACCTCATCCTCATCTTTCATCTCACAATCATCCTTAATCATATCCAAACAAAATGATTATAAGCGCAAAGCTTATAATGTCTACGATTAAAGATTTAATAAAATAAAGGATAAAATAATATTCCTACCATCCCTTAGCCCATCCGACTGACTCGTCCTTAATATCCATAATTACCTGACCCTTCTTACCCGAAATAGAGGGCTTAACCCTCTGAAGGGTGCCAGCCTGACTGGCAATAACAAAAAAAATAACAGATACGTGTTGACTCTCATACACGAACTTCTTTCTTTTCGACTACCTATCACCTATCTGCGCTACATATAATTTCCTCACAAACCGACTTGCCTACATCAGCATAAATTCTATCCTTTCACACCCTATTTTCCTACATTCTGGAGTTCCTCAAGGTTCTTCCCTCTCTCCCTACTTCCTACAAATATTCAAATATTTTAATACGCATGCTGTGCCAAAACCATCCAACAGATCAACATTTGTATGAGCGAAGCTATACAGCGTTTCACAGACTGGTGTGATAAATGGCGACTCAACATGAACCCACACAAGACACAATCCATCGTTTTGATCCCACCAAAACGATGTACTAGCATTCACCGCACCCCAAATCATCTCTCAATTATTATCCATAATACACTCATAAGAGCAACCAAAACAGTTACTTACCTTGGAATTACATTTGATCATCATGTCACGTGGCGTCCACATCTCAGCACTATCGCGTCCAAAGCTTAAAACAGGTTAAACCTCCTGAAACGCTTAACAGGTACCACATGGGGCTTACAGCCAGAAACCGTTCTTAACACATACAAACTTTTCCTTCGACCTGTCCTCACCTATGTCTTTACCGCTTGGATCTCAGTTGCCAGGTTCTTTTACCACAAACTACAAATACTGGAAAGACATGCCCTGCGAACAGCACACCGTATCAAATTACCCAGCCCCACAGTCGAACTCTACGACCGTACACCATTCCCACATATACTCTACCATATTGAACAGCTTCGCAACAAATTCATCCGAAGACGCCTCAAAGTTCATCATCCTCTACTTTTCGATACCATGCATGCCACCGCTACACCCGAACCTAACGCTACGTTACCAGCAACTCCTCTCTCCCTACTCTTCTTCCTCTACCACCATACCACACCACCAGATCACCCTGACCAAGATATCCTCCGCTCTTACCATAGTCCTGACACTCCTCCTTTCATAGCACCTTCATAGTTTGCACAGAAATAATCACTTACTAACAGGGTTCATATTGTCCTCATTAGTTCAGAGTAACCCCTGAACAGAAGATAACCAGCATTCGTCTCACTAACCAATCCACGTATTGTAACGTCAAAGCGCACCTCAATCCCATCATAATATAATTAAACGCACCAATAAGATAATTATGAGGCAAACTCATAATACCCAGATTAATTGAATAAAGAAAATAAAGAATGATGAAATAAAATCCATTGACCAACATCCAATTCCAAAATCCTCACCTTCCTCTACATCCCTTTTCCAAAGGAGAGTGTACCCTTCTGAATGATTCCTAGCTGCGGCTAGAAATTAAAAAAAAATCAACAGATACATAACTTAACCTAGTCTAACTGTGGTTGGTCAGCGTTACTAACGAGGACCTCGTGTTGCATACGCAAGAGCGAGAATAGTACGTGCACTGCCACATTGGGAAAGACAGCATCTTTTCAGTGCCGGAGGGTACGAGTTAGCTTTGAGCAGCAGCCATTGCACTAAGACTGATTATTTTGTCATCATCATACACAGGACAATTCATTTGTGTAATATCCTCATTCTTCTAATGCCTCTGGCCCTAATATTCATCATCAACATGGAGCAACGAGGACATCACCACAAGTTACCACAAACAGTACCAGGACCACCACCATATTCAACGTTAGGATCTACAGTTAGGTCATGTCGCAGCTTAGAGACAACAACCAGCTCTCGTTCACGATTACGTTCACCGACAAATAACTCACCTGGTCGCATCACACCACAGTCGCCTCCACACAAGAAGACGCACACGCTTAGTGATTCAGGATCGGATACAGCAATGGACGTTAACATTAGGGATCAGTTTCCGGAACTAACCAACACATTCATTCTCATCAACTGTGATCCAAAGTTGCAAAACACTAAGCAGCTATTTCAACAGTTCTTCAAGTACGTCAGCAGAGAGGCAATCACACAGCTAATACCAACGAGAAACGGAATCATAATCAAAACTCCAGACTCAAATCTAGCTAACAAAATCCGCAATAGACATTCGTTGGAAATCAACTAAAATCACTCGACTTGAAGCCAGAAACATCAGACAAGCACCACCACCACAAAAAACACCAACACTATCCGTAGTCATCCGCGGTGTTGAACTTACCATCACAGATTAAGAAGCAGAAGCAGAGTTAAAACAAGAGGGCTATACAGTAACAAAATGTATTCGCATCAAGAACAAGCAAGGCGGACCAACTTATATATGATTCGAGTTCTCACCGATCAACAGGACTCAATTTACGGTCTTCTTTCCAGCGGAGCTTACATATACAGAAGATACCGAGTAGAGCCCTCGCACTCACCACCACCTCTTCCCGTCCGATACGAAAAATGTCAGTTGTACATTGCTCATCATAAATCCAAATGCAATAATGAAATCAAATGCGGATTCTTTTCCGGACCTCACACCACTAAATCATGAACTAATTTGCAAAAACCATCGAAATGTACTACTTGTGGGGAAGCACATCCGACATTCCGCTACAAATGTAAAGCCCGGCTACCAGCAGAACCTTCAAAACCAGAACTCATAGTACCTATCAGAACACCAGTCACGCAAAACCATGTCAACACTCCAATTACCTCAGCATTTCAACCTATTACAATAGATCAACTTCTTGCCTTCATAACAGTAACATTGCAAAACATTCAACCATTTCAAAGGCAATATATTTTACAACAAATTCAGTATGCAGCTAAAACCACTCTCAATGTGAACTTCACAGCAACCTACTCTGGACCTTATGCACACTTTCATGCAAGCGCTCTTGAGACAGAAGTCTAACCACTCGAAACTAAACATCACCAACGTAATTACCCTGAATTTAATATTCTTATTCCTTAATATCCGTTCGCTTCCAACCAACAAACGTTTATTTGAACATCTACTTCTAGAAGAAAATGTAAATAGTTTCCTTTTAAATGAAACATCTCAAACCTCAGCACACCTGCAAAATACCACGATATCACAAGATAGTCAAATACCAGCTCGGCGAGCAAATGGAGGAGTCGCATTACGTTTCTCACCTCATACTGCCTACAGACAACATACGGTAATTACGGTAAATGCAGTAAACCTGTTGTTTTTGAGAAGTATAGAAATTATTCATTTTTGTTTCCTTTTACATATGAAGTTAGCCAATCAACAATGGCATTGGAATTCCACTTGCGAATCAGAACATGTAAATTTTGTGTGCAGTTGCTACTTGCTAGTATAGTTGTCTACATATAGTGTCCTTCCTCTGAGTGATACTCTATTATTAAGAAAGCAATATGCTTAAAAAAATAAACGATTCTAATCTGATAAATGCATTTTTCACGGCAGATATTTCTTTACCGGCTTGAGGAACAGATACAAAACACTATCATGGGAAGAAAGTGGTATGCAGAGGCTATTCCAACATGAAAACAAAAAGAAACCAATTGACACACAAAACTGGAGAATCTTCACGTCCTCTCGTGTTATGGTGGATAAAGATTGTTGAATATAAAAAAGAACTGGAACATTATCTCCTGAGGAAATTGTGATTCTCCAGGAAGGAAGATTCTTGGATTCATGACTGGTATTGCAAAGTCACTCCCTGTCCGTTTGTCTACCTCCCGAGAAAGTTCAACTCAAAAACTACGAGCACTTTGAATGTGGTTCAACAGTGTTGGAAAGATCTCGGGCGGTAGCACATCCACACATTCCTCCTACTGAAGTTACAAACTTGTTTCAATTTTTATCCCTAAAAGGGGTAAAAATTGAAATATATTTTAATATTTCTAAAACGTATTTCCTGAAAGAGTGGGGCGTTGACATTTAAAGTGGATTATATTTAAAGAACTTTGAATTTCGCTGACCGTAGAAATGAAACAAAGATGTACGAACCTACTACAACTACGAAAAAAACGATCTAATTGTCTAATTTGTCCCCAACCAATGGAAGAATAATGTAATCTAGTTGTTCATATAAAAATTAATCATATGTTGGCACATTTGAAGCTGAGTGACATCGAAAGCATTCTACAAACTGGTTTCTTATTTTCTGTTTATCTTACACTTACCTTTGTTTATGAATCTATGTGATGATATATAAAGTTAATTTTAATACTTACTTATTTCGGTTGAGGATATGTAGATTATACTCTTAAGATTTCCCACAGAGATGAATTACAAAACTTACCTGGAAAGATAAAGAAAAATAATATTAACACCCTTTAAGTTTGATACTTTGGAATTATAATTATTGAAGACTTTCTCATTACAGTGTGAAAGAGAGGCCAGACGGCTTATAAGAACATGTTCTGTACATGTCACAGAGCAAGCGAAGTACGTCTGCAATACCGTTACATTTGCAAGATCGCAATGCATTACAAAGCAAGTGGCTACAACACTCCAGCCAGTTCGTTTGATAATTGGTTATGTAGACATATTTTCTATGTAATTTGAATGTTGCGCTGGAAACAGTTCAACAACTTCAACAATTAAGCTATTGTTATTAAAAATAATAATAAGTTACATATTTCAGAATTATTTATTTCCTAATGTAATTTGGATCAGGAGATCAGCCATACGCGATTCATAACGTTCCATCATTATATCAGTACCTTCTTCATACTTCTCTAATCCGCTGATTTGTCATTCGTCTCCAGGCCACACCCTTCTGCCTTTCACGTTTACATTTACATTCCCCCTTTGCTCCGCCTCTTGACCTCCCATTAATCCTTCCGCTCTACCTTCAACTTTTGAATCGACTTCTTTTCTACTACAGTTTTGTTACCATTCAGAAATTTTGGGTAACCTTTAAGATGACTGATTTCAAGTGACCAGCCGTGATGATATAAGCTCATAGTCAGCGTCCTATACTCAGTTTTCATCGATATGTATTAAATTTTAATTTTTTGAACTATTTCAAGAACCAAAGTAATTAGCTACTCCATGTTTACGTTACATTTCATGATCCCTCACATGTGTAAATCTACTGGTGTGGCAAAATTGATTTCTCCCATTTATTTCTGCTACTGTTCTAGCCTAGACTGATATATTATACGAATCCATTCCTACATAGATCAATCAAGCGTGATTTAAGAAACCAAGCCCGAGATTTTAGAAGTTATGAACGTACTCTGATAGGGTAACAACTGTACTAAGTACTCATTAATTTGTACTTACCTTTTATTTTGTTAATTGCATTAAAAATGTATTTCTCCACTTTTTCCATCTTTATGTACTTCTTATGCACAAGATTTTAAGCCACTGCTTATATCTTTCTGGACAAAACACCTTTTAACCAGCCTCTACGCACATTTTGTGATGTCTCGCTATCAAATTTGGTCAAAACACCCTTCGACATCAATGTGTATACTTATTAGTCACAGAACAATATAAAGCATTATGAGTCTACATTAGGTGCTGTAACAAGTAATATTAATTTCGTTAATACAACTCAATATAGTTACAAGAAAGTACTAGTTCTGCTACATAAAGTTCACGAATTGGAATACATATGAAATGCTATAACTCGTTACACAGTACGTGCAGCATATCCCCTTTCATGGATATCGTACAGTGCTGCAGGATATGTGTATTACGTCCAGCAACAGAAGAATACATACTACTTCCAGCAATATTGAGTTCCAAATATCTCTTGTACGGATTGAATGTACGTCCAGCAGGATATGGTGTGGTTCTATTACCAGACTGGAAACATACGTAAGGTTCCGCCGCTATATCCTTACATGTGTATAGTGCAAACTTATAACATAATACCTTATTTACTGGACTCTAATGTGCCATACAATTTAGTGCGTACCCCAGTTTTAAAAGGCTTGAAATAAAAAAGCAAAATATATTTACTGGCGATTGTAATACACAGCTGTAAAATGTAGGCGCAAAGTTTAGCGTAATTTACTGCATACAACAATGAACTGTGTTCCTTTTCTTGAAGAAGTCAAACTTACTTGGAAGTTTTTATTTCCAACAATGCCTACAACATTACAGTAACGGTAGTGTACGGTCGCAATAATCACGAGGTAAACGAAAATAAAATACGAAAACGTGCGAGACGAAGAACGACAAGCAACGAGGTAACAAGAACCGAACCGAAACCCAAGCAGAACAATAAGCAGAATTGCCAAGTTAGCATACGAATCTAGTGCGCCATCAGGATTCAGGATCTAATGCGCATTCCAATTTGGAAAACTAAATTCGAATGTAAAAAGTGAGCATCGATTTAAATAAATATGGTATGTAAGAACATTGATACCATATTGCAACAATATACTGCAGCTGCACAGTGTAAAAACAAACCACAGAACCTCGTGTAATTACATTTGATATTTACCAAAGATATTTCATACGTATTTAAACAGTAAGTTTGCGCTGCCCGTATAGTTTTGTTACATACATTCGTCCGGTTAGCTTCTTTTCGGTGTACTTTTAAGCATTCTTAAAAATCTCTTCCCACTTGACAAAAAAGATTGAAACGAAACTCATTCTGTTTGCGTGAAAAGAACTAAAAACCGTGAAAGCAAAATAAACTTAACTAAAATATAACTCCTTTCTCTCCCCTTCTGTTAGAGTGTAAGCTGATTGCACCAAATCCTTTAAACGACTCTCACATAAAAATTCAGGATCATTCTTTCGAGATTTATTTTTTTAGTGTCTCATTGTATTTTTTTCTTTTATTTCCTTTTGGTGCTGCGTTCTCTTGGTGACAAACAAAGTATAAAACTTGTGGTAATATATTCTTGCTATCAGCACCAATATGCAAATTAATTCTTACCACAACACCCGGCTCTCTCAACCGAAAATCTTTCTTCTTTTTCTCTGTGTTTAGTTTTCCTTCAGTTTGTGAACTTGTTGCACACAGATGTTCCTTCCAAACTTTCTACATTTCATGCTGTATTGGAAACAAAGGAAAAACAAAACAATTGTGGAGTTCTGAAACTCAATCTTTTCTTGTGTTTACACAGCATATTGTGAAGAAGCACTTATACAATTCGTGATCGAAAATTTAAAACAAAATGGACAAATAAATATTTTTTTTTTTGAATAGATGTATGGAATGTAATTTATAAAGAAAGGGGGGGGGTAAATATAAGGTAATTTCAAGTAGACAGAATATTATGAATACAACCTTGCAAATTCAGCTTTATTACGCTTCTACTATTGAATAGAGCAGTGGAGAGGAACTAATTGCATTTCTTTGTTTCGTAAACGCAAACATATTACCAAATACACTAAACCCGCGTTCATCTGGACTTTGAAGGGATCGAAACTGTTCCGTATATACCAGATTAACGATTTTTCATGTTAAAAGTGGCTGCAAATAAAGAAATACAATAACAAAATGGTGTATTAAAAATACAAAACTTATGTTAACACTAACACACCCACAAGGTGTTATTTTAACACTTAGAGTGTTAAAAACATTGATAAAATAGTTACTTCTTAAGCTAGAGGTTTGACGCTTCTTGACGTTTTTCAAAATAGCATTATAAACAGGTGAAAGAACAATTGCCGAATTAGTTTAATTATGTACGACTGTATGATAAGGTTTGCCAAAAATGTCCAAAGGTGTCAAATTGACACCTGGACTTAAATTAAGGGAAGTGACCTTCTGTTTTTGTATATTCTGATATCTAGTTTCGTGTTGTGTAGTTTATACATGGTGATTAAAAAAATGTAAGATTTTGAAAATAAATAATTTATCGCATTTAGAAGTAAAAATAATGCCATTTTAGAATACATTTATTTCTTGAAGATGACATCTTTCAGCTGAGTTTCTCTACGCAAACATTCCTGCAGTCTCTTCGATACATTGTTCATAGTTTGACGTAACATCTCAACTGGAATTTCGGCAATTGCTTCTCGGATTTTGGCTTTCGATTCTTCCATTGTAGCAGGTCGACTAAGGAACACTTTGCTTTTAAGATGACTCCATAAAAAGAAATCACAAGCTGACAAAGCAGGGGATCTGGGAGGCCATTGAATGTCAACATTTTTCGAAATTACACGTTCCCCAAACAATTGGCGTACAGCAGCCATCGATATTCGTGCTGTGTGGGACGCTGATCCATCTTGTTGAAACCAGGCTGTGTCAATAATGTGTGGAAATTTCTGTAGTTGTTGCACAACAAAGGTTTCAAGCATGGCGACGTAACGATTCGATGTGACTGTAATCGCATGGCCATTCTCTTTCTCTAAAAATTAAGGGCCCATCACACCGTATGATGACATAGCACACCACACAGTAAATTTGTTGCTGTGCAATGGACGCTGGTGCTGATGGAACACGATCGTGGCGCCCTAAATTAAAATGACGGCGGAATTCTCTACGTGCCCTCTCCACACTGTCATTGTTCTTGTAAAACGCTTTGATCGCGAAAGCACGTTCCGCACCACTCAAAGCATTCATGATAACTAAATGTCAGGGTGTCGTTGACAAGCTGGCGTAACTTATTCAGTGTTACTAAACGCCTATTGTTGGCAACACAACTTTCAAAATTTCCCGTTTCTTTGAATCACCCTGTACTATAACAACTGTTCGAGGTGTGTCTGCTTTAGTTATTATAGACTTTTGTCCTATCACGTGCTCAGAGTGCTTTAGTCTCGTTGTTGCGTCAACTGGACAAAAATCTGTGTTTTTTTTTCTGGACAGTACAAGGGCGATTTTTATTGATGAAGCTTTGTTTTAAAAGAATGGCGCACCGAAAGACACTTTCTCCAGACGAAATACTTGCGATTATGCACGATGTTCTCACTGAAGAATCGGATGGTGGTGACCTACCTGAACATATAGAAGATTCAGATGATGGTGAGTTGGAATTCCCAAATTGATGCAGTGATGATTACGTTCCGAGTGATGATAATTCTCACTCAAGTAAAAATGGGGATAGTGATGGGAGTCGTGCCAATCAGTCAGCTACTGTTCCAAGAACCAATGTGGGTAGTAAAAGGAAAGGGGCTGCGCCAGGTGTCGGCAGGACACCGAAACGTCCTCGTACAGACAACAGTCTACCAGTGGCGTAACTACATTTTATAGGCCCCCCGCAAGCGAACACCCAAGGCTCCCCTCCGCCAACAAAATTTTCACTTCTTGAATAGTAACAGTGACGGTTCATGCTCCAGATGTTAGGTGGTGTACAACATGACTTATTATTATTATTATAACAAAAATAATACCACATGCTGTAGACACAATTGGAGATTAATGTCCTACAGATTTACCTAATTATGCACAAAGCTCTCACATATTTCTCAAACTAATTAGTAGGAAATTTAATGTACAATATCCATACAATGTCAAAAATACGTTCTTAGAGCCAATACGCTTGTTATGTAAATCCAACTAATTTTAATTGTAGGATATACCAAAAATATTAAAACAATACTTATCTACTTGCAGAGCAAGACCATCGTTCTGTCCTTGCTTCTAATATACTTTCCGAAGACTTCATTGTTGAAGTCTTTCAATTCCATAAGAAAACTTGTTCAACCGATAACATTGCAAGTGCAGATTGTACCATACACGGAATGACGGAAGTACTGTTGATTACTACACAAAAAGCACACGTTCTCTAATGGTGAGGTGCACTTTTTCCTTCTAGGCCTACAAAACGCACATACACTCAAATGTTTGTACCCACACCGCACACTCCGTACACGTAGTTTAAGGTTCTGTTGTACACAGCCTGCCTTTAATGTCAATTAAATCATTTACGAATTATACGTTAGAGCTCTGGTTCGAATACAATTAATGTGTTGTTCTTTAATTGTACACACACGAAAGAGAATAAATCCAGGTTTCTTCCACTTGTCAACACGTGTCAAACTGAACTCCCGAGTGCGATTGATTCTGAGTCGTCACAAACACTGCCTGCCATCCAAAAATCAAAGGGACAGAATGTTAATATTAAAAGAGGGGTACTGTGCCTTTTTCGGTAAAACTCAGATTTACAGTAACACACACACATTTTACAACTTCAAACGATTGAGAAACAAGCTTTGCTGTCAATGAATGAAATCGTCCCTACATCACACCCAATTCCAAATTTTCATTCCCTCCCCCACTCCACCACCAAACACACACCATTAGCTTGAAAATACTGGCAAATCACTTGATATCGGCCACTGGAAAAAGCCAATAATTCTAAAACCCAACCATTCTTTATACTCTGAAGTGAATTGGTGTTTGGGAATGAGGATGATTTCGAAACAATTATCCAATTGAAATTAACACAGAAAAATTCTCTGTGTATATGTCTCTACGAATTGATGTGCCGTGGTGGTGTAATGGACAACATACCCGGTCAGCAACTGGGAGATCCGGGTTCGAGTCCCGGTCGCGGCGTCCGTCAATGTTTCTGTGTTAATTTTAATTGTTCCCTTTCCTCTCTGTCCCTCTCGCTCTCTTTCCACTCTACTCCATTTGCGTGCAAAATGGCCTTTTTGCTTGCCCAAACAAGTGGTAAGAACTATAAAAGACTCTTTATTTTTTGCCTTTTCCTTTGGCGAAGCATTTATTCTGGAGGATTGTTTTGCGAAGGGGTGGGTCCTGCTCCTGTGTCCTAAGGTTGGTGGCTGGCCCTCTTCAGCTCTGAAAAACAAGAAAAGAAGGACGGGTACGGAAAGAGAAGATGGAGATGGCGTTGGTGCTTGTAAATTTTAGAATGGCAATTTTCAGATGAGAGATTAAAACAAGTTCCGAATCGGCTTATGCCAAAATTGCTCGCGGTACTTGACCTACAAGAATCCCCTCCCTACAAAGGGTAATAAATTAATCCTGCAAGGTCAGACCATCTCTTAGTAAAAGAAAAGAGACTCGAAGATTCAAGTTTGCAATCCTCAGATAGATTTAATAAATGTTTATTTTTATTATTTCTCCAACTAAGGCAAAAATGAAGAGGAGGTTGATTCGAACCATAGGGAGGTTAGGGTGAAGGGCCCCTTGGAAGGGTCACCCCCCCGCGTTGCGGGGTTTCGCGCCATAGTAGTTACCCCCCTGAAGTCTACCTGATACGCTTATCGGTCGTGACGATACCCAGTGGAAGGCGATGACAATATCATCCAATAATCCTGGAAGGCGATCGACTAAAAAATTGCTCAGAGAAGTATCTGGACCAACGAGTTACGCTAAGAGGAACGTCGTGGACAGCAGTGCGGCCAGTGCTTAATTTCTATTTCTGAACCAACCTACTTTGGATCACATTCAGCACTACACTGAAGCTGAGGTTAATCGAGTTTTGAAAACTGATGATTGGTCCATGAGAAAAGATGAACTTCTTACATTTATTTCCATCCTATATGCTCACGGAGTAAGTGGATGAAAAGGTTTCGACGTGCATTCTCTTTGGGAAAAAAGTGGGGCTTAGATTTTTGCAAAGTACACAATGTCGAGAAATTGCTTCTGTGACATAATGGGGTTCCTTAGCTTCGACTTGAAAACGACTCGATTTAACCGTCTCAGAAGTGATCGCTATGGTCTTTTCTCTTGGGTGTGGAACCGATTCATAGATAATTACGTTGCGTGTTAGAAACCAGGAGAAAATCTTTCAATCGATGAACAAATATTTCCCAGCAAAGCTAGATATCCTTTCACCCAGTTCATGTCATCGAAACCAGACAAATATGGCCAGAAATTTTGGATGCTTGTGGATGTGAAATCGAAATATATGGTAAATGCATCTCCATACTAGGGCAATGGTGAACAGAGACCACAAAACCAACGGCTCTCAGATTATGTTGATACGAAACTAGTAGAGCCTATCTCCAACACTGGACGTAACGTAACCTGCGATAACTTTTTCACCTCAGTTGAACTTGCAAAAAAACTCCGTGAGAAGAAAATAAGTAAAGCCGGTACTTTCAGCAAGGTGAGAAGAGAAATACCTGAAGTCATTACAACCTCTCGAGAGCCTCGCTACGAGTCCAAAACTTATGGTCATGAAGGAATAACTCTTACGGTTTACCAGTGCAAGGAAACAAAGAACGTTCTGCTTTTATCCTCGCTTCATTCTGGTGGCGTCCAAATTAGCAGCAATAACAAGAACACTCCAGAAAGTGTTTCCTTCTACAACACTACACAATACGGTGTTGATATTACTGACCAGATGGCCAGAAAGTATTCAGGGAAGGTAAGGTATCGACGTTGGCCTGTTCGCACCTTCTACAACGTTCTCGACTTGGCAGCAACCAATGCTTGGATTGTCTAAAGGGAGACATTAGGAAAGACTACATCCCGAAGGAAGTTCATTCAGTCTTTGGCCGAAGAATTGGGACAGCCCTATGTGGAGACGAGAAAGCATGGAGCCCAACTCATCTCCAAGAATGAAGCAGCTGTCGTAGCAAATCCGGTACCAGAAGATACTGGGAAGCGGATAAAATGTAAAGTCAAGAAATGCAACGGAAACCTTACGACCAAAAGATGCTCTACCTGCTAGAAAATGTTATGTGAAAAATGTACAAACCAGGTTCGCTATACTTGCTTCAATTGCAAACTGAAATTGAGTAGTTGTTGCAGAAACGTTCGTGTTTACTGTCCTTTACATTTACATTCCTGGTGTAAAAAAGTGTATTAGAAGATATGCAAAAATAATTTGTTTAGTAACAGATCAAAACCGAATGAAATATGAAAGAAGTTTAAGTGATTTTAGTGTGTGGTATCTTTCAACATTCTGCGATTTAAAAAACGTTTTACAACATTCATATTGAACAATAATTTTTGTTTTCAAATATATGTATTAAGAGAGTGTATTCCAATATAAACACATCTTAAATGTAGTTTCCTTATACAAAATCACGCGGTGTCAAAATCACATATTGTGGGCATGCTAGTGTTAATAAACCAAGGAAAAAATATAATACAACACCGTATATTTACACTCCAGAAAATTAATTAGATTTGTGTACAGATATTTTGAAACTGACAAAAATTACTTATTTGTTTTGTTCTTTCTGAAAACCGTTCCGGATAAGCCGGAATTTCAGATAAATGAGTTTCGGATAAACGAGGTTTTAGTGTGAAAACAAAATTGTTGTCGAATTACAAATAACGTGATAGAAACGTTTGTTCGGAAACTGGAAGTGACGTGGACCGAAATGTAGTGTACGTACGTACGTTCGATAATAGAGACGGACAAATGTCGCAAAAAATTAGAAGCGAACTTCACGGCCAAAGAATACAGCATTTTACAGTTAAGAACACCAATGTCTTTAACTTTAATTTCAAGTAATTTATCATGGAGTCTCAATTGATTGGCAGTATTTGAGTCTGTGCTGTTGCTAACATATTTAATTACCACCAGAGTCCATTGTACGGAATGGGTTGGAGTACAAGTAAGGAAAAGCCGTGGGTACCGTCTTAAGAAGCTCACCAGCTCGTTTAGGATGTTAATAAAAATAATTCAATTCATTATTTGATTTCAATCTTTGAAATATCTCCTGGTTTTAGTCGAACTGACGATGTTGTTTTGTTTTGAAGGTGTTTGGTTCATTTAAGAATGACATAACGTAATTCCCTATTACGAAAAGTTCTCTATTGTTACAAGTTGAGAAAGTCTGGTCACTATGCTCACTGAAACTAAATTGCCAAATTCGATTCTCTCTTGTTTATTTAAAAAAAATAAGCTGTTGTTCGATTTGTACACAAAACTTTATAAAATGTACACCCAAGTTCATGAAATACTAGTTCATGGATCAAGCAGAAAATATTACACACCATCAAAATGCCAGAGCAACATTTGATGTAGTTTCAAAATGAACGCATTATTTGTTGTCCCAACCATGTACGGAAGTCCTGTGTTGCCAGACTGAGCTGCAGGACTGAGAAAAAAAAATCACTGGACAATTTCTATTAATGTGAGTGTACGTTTGTTTGTCTACAAATCCACATCGTTCCAAAGTGTGATACAGTGCACAAATACTTCTGGACAAAAATCAAACACCTGCATGAATAAAATGTGTCTGTCAGTGAGTTACAAATTCACTTCGAGGATTAATTACCAAATGAAAGTAACTGGACACTAAAAATTCAGTAAAGTTTGTTCATTAGACATGTCTGCTGTTCAATGAATTAAAAGGTAATAATGATTTAATTCTTTCTATTTCTAATATAACAGAAAGATAGTCTAGGTCTTAAAAAATGGCTCCTAAAGGCAATTCTTGTAACAATTTGGCATCCGACATTTTTTGAATATATGCCCATCACTGATCACAAAAATGCCGGATGCCAGGAAATATACCTCACGGGGGAGGGAGAGAGTAAAGCCGAAATTTTATCCGCTTCTATAATTCACTATATCTCCGTAACCATTGGAGATACAGCATCAGATTTTTTAAATTTTGTTTGCCTAATTGTCTTCTACAATTCAATTTTAGTACATTTTGGCCCTAAGATAATGGTTGTCTTGTAATTTTCATTTATACTCAGTATTGGTTGCTCACTCTCTCAGTTGGAGTGCCCATAACTGTTGTCAAAATCGGCCCTAGGTTCGTACAGACCTCTTGTTGAGTTTGTGTACATATAGCAATTTATATAATCTAATTCGCTTGTTTTACAATATATCTCTTTTGGTTGTGATTTTCCATGTTTCTGTATGGCTATCATTCGATTTTCGATGGTGTATATGTAAGGGTAGAGAATATTCAGGCCAGGTTTCCTCATTGCCTTTCCAAGCCGTTATTTTGTGGTTTCCTGCCGTCCGAGCGTGAAATTAAGTTATTATTATTAGGTAACCAAAACGTTTTTGCCATTCTAGAGCAGTGATAAACAAAGAGCAATATATTGGACGGTACGTACCTTTAGGTTTCGAAGTAAGCTCCATCAGCATCCAACACCTTTTACCAACGATTCCGCAGCTGCACAATACCTTGGTGGTAAAAGTCGGCGGTCTTCGAGGCAAAGAAGCCCTGAGTGCGTTCCGTAGGTATCCTTCATTGGCGAAGGATATCCCACGGAGGTGGTTGTAGAGGGAATGAAACAGGTATGTTGACGCAAGGTCCGGTGAATATGGTGCATGGCACAGTGTCTCCCAGCCAAGTTGCTGAGGGGTCGCGGGTCCTTTTTGCCATATGTGGCTTGGAAGTGTCGTGGAGACAGTACCTCCTTGCGATTCACCAATGCCAGCTCATTCTGCTGCAGTGCACGGTCAACTGTTTTTGCAACTGCTGTGCAACTGCTGTGAGTAGAGGTCAGCAGTGATGGCTGACCAGGTGGAAGGAGCTCGTAATCCACCACTTGGCGACAAGTCCACCATACAGGAAGCATAACCTTTCGTGGACGTAGAGGTGGTCTTGAGGTGTGAGAAACAGGGTCACGTTGCGGCAACCAATATCTTGGTACGCTTGGGAGTGTAATAGAGGACCCACTTTTCGTCACCAGTGAACAAGTGATCAAATATGGGTATGTTCAGGTGTCGAGTGAGCAAGAACAAACAGGCTGTCATTCCTTGTTCCTTATTGGCTGCCGACAATGTGTGGGGTACCTACTTGCTTAACCTGTATGACTTCCCTATCCCATACAGGTAAAGTCTGACTGTTTCAGCGGAGACATGGAACCTTCCTGCAAATTCAGCACATGTTAGACCACTATCCTTCTCGATGGCTGCGTTCAGGGCCTCGTCATCCAACACATGTGGTCGTCCACTACGAGATTCATCACCAAGGCTCACATCTCCTGAACGGAATTTCTGGAACCAATGCCTGGCGGTGCGTTCGTTCACGGCATTCTCACCAAATGCCTGGTATATGCGACGACTTGATGCGGTAGGTGACAGGCGCACTTTAAAGTCATACAACAAACACAAGCGAACAAGCTGCTTCGATACCTCCATTTCTATTTTACACTGGACGAGCTATGACTGCTGTGTGTGAGTACTGTGCCTGTATTACTGAAGTTCGATGGTCAGACTAACTCCTGATCGCTTGGCAGACACGTGCGTCATTTTGTTTCCTTTCTGTGAGCGCATGATTAATGGGACGTCAAAAACGACAAAAAAAATTACCTTGTATTATTATTATACACTTTCCTATCTGTTTGTTTCTTCTGATGATGTGTTGCGAGGCTTACGTGTGGTGTCAGTATGTGTGGTTAGCTTTGAGTGAGCTCGGGTGTTTAGTATTATTATTAAATACTTTTTACTTATTCTTTGCTGTTATGTTGTCAATATGGAAACCTGAAATCAAACCTGGTCTTTCCGTCCAACAGCATATTGATTTCACTCTTAGTTCAATAGGGTTGCCAATCTTCTTTTTCCATTTTGTAGTATTATATAGTGAACCATATTTCTTTGTTACTGTTCTGTTTTATAAGTCCACAGCTAGCTGTTTACCAGTAACTGGGCTAAATATGGCGTTATGATTTGATTTGAGACGGATACACGTCTATCTTTTCGGTATCCCTGTTTTCCGTGTATACGTAAATCACGGCAGCCTGAGCCTAAGTTGCCTAAAGGCCTTAATTAGATTTATAATAATGCATATGTAAATCCTGTTTTTTGGATCTTCAGCTATTCAGTAGTAGTAGTAGTAGATATTATGCTAGAATGAGCCGGCACTCTCTTGGCCAAACTACAGGCTGAGAGGTGACTGGAAACGTTTCCAAACATACTTGCTGAAGCATTATGTAGCACAAAGCAAATACAAAAATTAAACCTTAGGTTTAAAACGGAGCTTGGTGGAGTCACCGACCAGCTTCTAACAATAAAAATTGACAAACTACCCTTGTATTACACAGAATTGATACAAAACCGCAACCCTTTTAGGACCAAACTAATTTGTGAAACTGCCACCAAGCAATTAATTTAAAGAAACAACATTAAAATAAATATTATAGAAATAAAAGCTAGTGACGAAAACATAGTGAACAACTTGCTCAAACTGGACATGAAATGCAGACGAAGCTTGCTCACCACAACAAAGATGAGGGCCATAAGGTCCATTACCCTGTGATTGGTTAGAAAACGAAAATATAACGCTAAAATAAAACACTGTAAAAAAACTAACATATTATGACACTATCATTGTGAGAGTCTTATGACAGAAACCAACTATCTGCATAAATTGCTGGAAACTAAAGAAGATAATCAGCATATATGGATTTTTTTTAAAAATCCCTACCTAGAAAAACGTGAGAAAGCAAAGAGGCTTGAACAAACCACACATAAAGTTGTATCTCAGCATAAATAGTAGAAAGGGCAAAACGTGGAATATTCACCCCACTACCTCCTACACTACCCACAGAGCTAGTGGTTTTAATGTAAAATCTGCATTAGAAATTGTGGAAAGAAATTATTGTATAAAAAAGAGGCAGCAATTACTGGAACAATCCGTACCTGTGTGCTGCCCTGTGGTACCTTTGCTGAATATCTGGAAACACATATGGGGAGCCCCCTGTGCAAGTCGCATCACAAATAAACTACATGAAGGAGAAAAGTGTAATAAAAACAAAAAAAAATCGTCTGTTTTAAGGGCCAAAACAATGTGTTAGAGACCACATGAACCGAAAACTTACAATGAAGCCTGGTTAAGGTAGCAATGATTAACAAACTTGAACGATAAAACCGGGGAACCGGAAAAGACCAAACACTGGTGTACTTCTCTTACTTCTCCCCCTTGCCCCCCCCCCCCCAACTGGGAGACAAACCAAACTGATCAGAGTATGTAACCAACAGAATATACCGCAGGTCAAGCATCCTTCAGCTTTGTCAATACATGGCTGGGTGACCACTAAAACAAATTGCCACTACATATAATAGAAACTTAATTACTGAAAGAATAGGCCTGAATCAAACATGCCTAAAGGCCTTGAATAAAATCCTAATTCTCACAAAAATAATAACCATAACCACCACCACCAGACAGCTTAAACCGTGATATACACAAACCGGAATACCGTAAAGGAAAAACAGAATAGTACCTAATGAAAAATTAAAACCTCAGACTCTGAGAAGAGTTGATACACATATATGGGTCCGAGGCCTGAGTTGATACACAGATATGGGTCCGAGGCCTGAGTTGATACACATGGGTACCAATAGCCTCGCAAGACAAAAGAGTAAAGTTAACCGGGAAACCGTTAGAACAAAACCAGAATCACAGAACGCTGGTACACTTACAGAACTATAAAAAGGAAGAGGGGACATTTCTTTATTACATATAAAGAAAGAGAGAATCCAGCAGGCTGGTGTGAATAGGAAGGTTCGGGCTCCGGGTCTCGCATTACAATGAAACAGTCTGAAAGAACATAAAATGGTGTAAAATTTTAAAGGAAACACTTTTTTCGAATTCGGCCTTGTAAAGAATCTGTGGCTAAAAAGCTAATCTCAAGCCCAAGCAATACTGAGTATAAATGAAAATTGCAAGACAACCATTATCTTTAGCACAAAAATGTATCAAAATTGAATTGTAGAAGACAATTAGACAAAAAAATCGAATGCTCTATTTACAATGGTTACGGAGATATAGTGAATAATAGAAGCGGTTAAAACTTTGGTTTTTCCCCCTCCCCTTCCCCCGTGAGGTATTTTTTCTGGCATCCGGCATTTTTGTAATCAGTGATGGGTATATTCAAAATATATCGAATGCCAAATTGTTACATGATTTGCTCTTAAACGCGAAAAGGAGAGCACTTTTGTGAAATTGATGTCTTGACAAATGAATGAATTTATATTTTATTCAGAAAATATGAATATACACCAAATAAAATAACCAGATTTTCGCCAAATTTCCGAACAGATTTTTTACAATTTATGCATATTAACACTGCATTTTTATTTCACATAATTCAGTGTGTTTTTTGAAAGAGGCAAAAATGGGAAAATTATATACTTTTCATACATCTACACACATTGGTGTACAAAAGATATTTTAGCGGTATCCACTAGTAAAAGGTACATTTCCATTTACACATACTTTTATTTGACAGTTTAAAATAATCATTTACAAACATAGATGAACTATTTATTAAATAACAATATGCAGAGTACAACACACTTTCCCTATAAGGAGAACTGTTCAAGGATACTTCTCACAACTGTAGCAGGAAGTATACGACATTTCTGAGTGATTTTATTTTACCAACAGTGGCAATGCTATAATTGTTCACAGCAATATTCGTGAGGAACAGAGACTATCAACTTTCATTAAATTTGATGTAAACAGTTTCATGTTCATTCTTCAAATACTCCAGACATTTGTTAGAATATTAAGAGTTGTTTTAGCTCATTTCTGAACAGCTAAGTTTTTTATGTTTTCTCTCGGTACCCTGTTTGCACTCACTGTTTTAACCACTAAGCATGTAAATTGTATTAACATAAATAATTAAGTGCATTCAACACCGTTTTAGTCCAAAAGTAACTTTATAATCCGGTTGTCACAGTTTTAAACAAAGGGACATTTTTTGAGTCTGAAAGGAAGAAGAAGAGTTAGTAATGAATTCTTAGAAAGAAATTAGGGTAATCAAGTTAATATAATCTTGTAATCCTAAAAAGATTTGTAATTGTCTGGATTAAACCATAATTAATGCTCTCTTAAGGTAAAAGAGAAGTTAATAGGTATTTATTAGTAAACTAATTATTGTTTTCGAATCGAAATGATGATAAATAGTTAGTTATTCGTTAATGCAGAAGGATTTTATTTCTAAAAGAAAGCATAATAACCATGAGATAATTCTTACTACAATCTTAGGATAGTACCTTAATTTCAACTACAGAATGCATAAGAGAAATATAGATTCTGATGTTCCAGTGAGGAGACCTTTAGATGAAATAAACAACCCTCATTTGCATTCTCCAAACAGGTCGAAGGTAAAGGGGCAGTTTCAATCTGAAGATTTCGAGAACCATATTTTACTGGTTGCGAAACATCCTCTGTATGTAACGAAAGCTTTCTTAATGTGCATGCCAATATTTTTGGTCTTGATCAACCGACCTGTACAAAAGAATTAATGCAACCAATGACTCCTAGAAAGTAGCATGAATCGTGTCTTGTATGCACTTGTCCCTATAGTGTCTTTAGGATAGCTTCATAGTGAATGCACATAGCATAGCTGTAAAAAAAAAATCATGTCCATGATTGTACGATCGGATTTCGCTAAGCCAATCATAAATCGTTTTTCATACCTGCTGCTCTTCGTTGTAGATCTGATCAGTTGAGCCATCAACGAGCGCATGCAAAAATTTACTTATGGATTGTAGAGAAAATGAGCCGACTCACAATGAACCTGAAGTGACGAGCATAATGGAGTTGAAAGAGAATGTCATGACTGGATAGCAACAATCGACTATCAAAAAATAACAACGGGGAGGGATCGTAATACAGTAGTTTACTATTCAAGAGCGACACCGCTTTTATTCCGAAATTTTTACCTCTTTAGATACATCATATGGTAACTTTACGGAAAGTCCGACCTTTAACGGAATCATGTCCTGTTTCTGTAACAAGAGAAAATCTACTGATATCAAGTGTGGGGCATTAGACACCAAAATATATATGGCGAGCATGACGTAACGAGCTCATTTTTTTAATTTGTCTTCAGCCTCACCCTCTTAACGAGTTAGTGTCGTAACTGCGAATACATGATGTACAATATGTGGGGGTTGGGGGGTTGGGGGGTTGGGTGGAGTCACTTCCCTACTTCTCCTTCTAAGAACAAAAATAATCTCCTAGTATAGGGTATAAGTTTGAATCTCTCCCTGGTATATAAATTCATACTATTGCAACAGTTTGAAGCAAACTTTGCATGATTACGAATTTGATCACGAAAAGGACATGTAGCCAATATATGCTTTCGAAATGATAACCCTCGGCAACTATTTTCAGCTCTTACGTGCCATTAATGTGAAGTTTTAATGGGACATATTTATTCTTTCAAAGAGCCTAGGACGATAAATGCGTTATTCGCACGAGTCATATATACGCGGCACCCCTCAACACCTTTATCTTTTGTATTTGTTCTACTGGACGGGGATGGAAAGTTGTATGCTCCTTTCAGCGTTGCCGCGAAGCGCCTAGTTAAGATAACCCTGTATCTCACAAGTCTGATTAGAATTTTTAGTATATGGTTTGAAGGTGGCACAGGATGTTCAGATATTCATAAAGAAATGAACTAAATACATTTTTTCTCCCCTTTGAACTTGACGGTGCCACTGTGACATTTTCATCCAAAATGTCGGAGCAAATACTTTCAGAACTGCTAACGTAGAGGAAGAAGAGTTTCAAAGTATTTTGTTTTGTTTCTCAACAGATGACAAAAATTGTGGTAGTAAACTTCTTTGAAGAAAATGTGCTCGACCTCCCTCGCACGTGCTGTATATTTTGCAGTTCCTACATCTACGGAAGATATTTGTACGAAGAAACTTTGGTGTGACAAGCCTTTTCTGATGCTGCTAAGCATGGAAATATGCTACTCGGAAATACAATTTTTCTGAGAATAGTTCAAGATTATAAAATGTTCTTTCATCCACATACAGTATATCGTGGGTTTTAACATAACATGAATTTAGGATGTATCTTTCATCTGGAAGTTTCTTTAGAACAGAAAAAGGAAGAGATACTGAATTCCAGAGAACTGAGACTTAAACCAAAAAAGGCTTGTTTCTCTAAAAGAAATATAAACACTTTTCTTCACGAGGAAAGAGAAGCTTAACCAGAGAGCGAGAGAGAGGGGGGGTGGAGGGAGGGAGGTAGAGAGAGAGGACACAAAGAGAGAGAGAGATAAGACTCCTTCTCGTATTTTTTCCGAGAAAGAAAAAGAATTAATACTATGCATCAATTTTTCATCTAGTTCAGATTTATGGAATCGTTTATGTCTCAAAAATACAGGAAGTATATGTTCACTCATACTAACAAAGAAGAGTAGGAAGTGATACCACCCAACCCTCCCCCTCAACATCATATGATATATACATGATTAGCTGGATTATATAGAATCAAGAACTGTAATGGTAAGTCGAGCAGGACACGAGATATAACCTGAAAACCTTCTGGCCCTCTAGCGACCATAACTTGTACTAGATATATTTGGGCAATCTAATCATTTGACACTATACTCAATGAGACCTTCCAATTGATGTACAATATGTAAGGAGTTGGGTGGAGTCACGTCCCTACTTCTCCTTATAAGAGTGATACTAATCTCGTAGTTGAAGTTTGAACTTTTCCCTGGTATATAAATTCACACTATGGCAACAGTTTGAAGCAAACTTTACATGATTACGAATTTGATCACGAAAAGTACATGTAGCCAATATATGCTTTCGAAATGATAACCCTCGGCAACTATTTTAAGCTCTTACGTGCCATTAATGTGAATTTTTTAATGGGACATTATATTTTTTCTTAGACAGACAACGAAAACTCTATTAAGAACTTGTATTTATAATTTCTGAATTTTATATTCGTTTTACATTCAAATTGTGAAACTTTAATATTATGTAAATGTAATAACCGCATTTGTAATAGATGGACTTACACAGTATTATTTAAAAAAATATATAATCTATCACCACCCATTCTACAATATATTTTTACATTATTTTCTTTAGTTCACAATGGTTCGTGTAGTTCTCAAATCTTCCAAAGTTATTCAAACTCATTTACTGACGTCATACAATGATCAAATTTTGCACAGCGACGTAAGTCGGATGACAATACAATATTGCATTGTTACTTTCACATATTTATTTAAATTTATGTATTTGAAAAGCATATTTTAATATTTTTTCTAATAATGGACTTCTTTATACTTTATCCTAAAGACTCCTTTATTCTTTATCCGATATCCTAAAGACTCCTTTATTCTTTATCCTAGCCTGCAAAGATATTGAGTTTGACTGGTTGCAAAACACTTTACGATTTGGATCACAAAATGAACACCGAAATAACTAAAAAAAACTTTTTAAATACATACTTTTCTTAAACAATTCGTACTAAAAGTTAAACAAATAATAACAAAAAAATGATTTTCAAACACATACTTCTCTTAAACAATTCGTACTAAAAAGGAAAAAATAATTATGTTTATTCTTGACTAAATAGGAAAGCATGGGTCGCACTCTCCTATACAGCAACTTTATAAATTCATGAACATGCGCGCCCTATGCTTTTTGTTTATGTCATGCATAAACAAACTTTGCGTTAGAATATGTGATTTTTAAAATTAAAAAAGGACAAAACTTATAACATACGAGATCTATACAAAGGGGTAAACTCGTTAAGAAAAGGTTACCAGCCGAGGTTAGGAATGATTAAAAATGAACGTGGAAATCTTCAGGCGGATCCGACTAAAATTGTCGATGTGTGGAAAAGTTATTTCGACATCTTCTTAATGTACACAGCGGGGAACAAACAGAGGAATTTGAAATCCATACCGCAGAACCGTGGATTCCCGAACTTAGCGAGATCGAAATGTCGGTTAAGAAATTGAAAAATTTCAAATAACCAGGAATAGAAAATATTCCAGCCGAATTAATTAAAACAGGAGGAACGGCACTAATCAAGGAACTACATAAATTGCTAAGTGCTATATGGAGAAAGGAGGAGCTCCCAAAGAATGGAAAACATCAATAATTGTTCCGATTTACAAAAAAAGCGATAAGTCGGACTGCAGTAATTACCGCGGAATCTCGTTACTCCCAACCTGTTACAAGGTATTAAGTAATATTCTGTTAACACGCCTAAGTGTATACGTAGATGAAATAATTGAGATCACCAATGTGGATTTAGAAGAAATAGATCCACGTTGGACCAGATTTTTGCTTTGAGACGAATTTTGGAGAAGAAATAGGAATACAGTGGGACGGTTCATCAGCTATTCATTGATTTTGAGAAATCATATGATTCTATCAAAAGGGAAAAGTTATACAGTATCCTGATACGATTTTGAATTCCGAAAAAAATGGTTCAACTAGTGAAGATGTGTCTCAGCGACCCCATAAGCAGAGTACGGATAGGTAATAATATGTCAGATAGTTTCAAGATTCGCAACGGACTGAAACAAGGCGATGCCTTGTCACCACTACTGTTTAACTTTGCGTTAGAATATGCGATTTTAAAAATTGAAGGGGACAAAAAGGGACTATCATTGAATGGTTTGAATCAACTGTTTGTATACGCGGATGATGTAGATTTAATAGGGGACGATATAGATGCATCACAAAGCAACACCGATGTCTTAGTAGAAGCGTGCGATGAGATAGGTCTACAGGTAAACATAGATAAAACAAAATACATGATAACAAGCCGAAGCACAGGGAATGAAGGAATTAAAAACATAAGAATTAGGGATAAGGTCATAGAGAAAGTAAACAAATTTAAATACTTGGGAGCATACGTAACAAGCAAAAATGAGGTCACGGAAGAAATAAAAAGTCGCTTAGTATAGAACAATGCATGTTTCTATTCAGTCCAAAAACTTCTAACATCGCAATTAATATCAAGGAAATTGAAATTGAAAATATACAGAACGGTTATTCTTCCAATAATACTTTACGGTTTGTAAAAGTTGGAGTACGTATAATTACGTGTATTTGAAAATAAGGTTTCGATAAAGATATATGGGCCAAAACGGAACGAGATGACTGGAGAATGGAGGAGACTGCATAATGAAGAACTCCATGGACTGTACGATTCATGAGACGTAAGAATAATGAAATCGCGACGACTAAGATGGGCAGGCTATGCAGCTCGGATGGGTGACAACGAAGATTATATTTTATCCTGGTTGGAAAGAGACTTTTGGGAAGCCCGAGATGTCGTAGGGAGAACAAATTAGAAAAGATCTTCGAGAAGAAGGTGTTCGTGATGAAAACTGGCTTCATGTTGCCCAGGATAGATTCCAATGGCGAACGTTTGTTACTGCGGCGATGAACTTGCGATTTCCGTAAGTCATAGAGCTAGTTAGTTAAATAAACAAATTTATTTTTTACTTTCTAGTACGAATTGTTTAATAAAAGTGTATCTTTAAAAAGTATTTATTATTATTGTTTTGATTTAACTCTGAAGAATACAGGTATTGAATAGCTTGTACATATTCAAAATTTTAAAGTTTTTGTTTTCATTAAGTGTACACAATTAGAGATTACTCAAGTGAAATTAACAAAAGCTGATATTGAAAGTTAGTAAGATAGAATTATCAGGGACTTTACTACGACGTAGATAATTATATAATATCCAATGTTTCTGTACAATCCTTTACCTGAATAAACTTTGCAAGTGTTTAAGTAGGTAAGAAACATTTAAACAATGTTAGTAGAACTCATAATTTAGGCAGGATCTTTTATCTACGAGTCTCCTGAACAGGATCGATTTTCTGATTTGGCGATCTCCTGAGTAAATGTCAATATAATTTATGATTATTTATAATCACGAGGTGTCATCATTTGTGATGATATTTTCTAAAGGTAGATCAGCAATGCTAATGAAATTACAGGAGTCTCAGCATTTGAGACTGCCCTGAGTTACAAGATATGATTTTGAGTTTTTAAGTTGAATCAGACAGTTATACGATTAAACAGAATTACAAGATAGAGCTTCATAATATCGCTCGTAATGTAAGCAACCATCATTGAACATCCAATCATTCTGCTTGGGATATCTACACGTCCGATTCAGGCAGATGTCATCTATAAGGTTGATGTGGTGAGTGAGAGAGAGAGAGAGAGAGAGATAGAGAGAGGGAGAGAGTAATATGTTTGCTATCTACTATGCAACGATTCTGAAGGATTACCAATTAGCAGGTCTTCTACCTAGTCAGGAGCAGAAAAACTTGCTAGCTTTTATTGACTTACTTGGTATAATATTATTATTCTGTGTTGAGGTTACACCCTTCAAATAACGTAAGCTTAATATTTACATTGTTGAACACACTTCTTTCTCTCTCCTTTCATCGAATAACAAAGAAATATTATTTGACGTCTGCTGTATCTGCATGTATAGCAAAGAAATGGTACACCATCTTTAAAAATACATAAATGAACAGTACACTATATAACGTATAAGACACTTTTTTATTACATTTGTGTAGAAAAATATTATGGTGTGATATAAAATACAGCCTAAAGGATTATAAAATATTTAAACACTTGCACTAAAACGAAAAGGGGCTCCTTTTGAGTAGTCAGTGGAAAGGAAGACTTCCGTCTTTTATAAATACTTTAAAACAAGTGTTGAAAATAATGTCGGTAAACTGGTCTGGTCGGTAAAAGCGGGTAATGTGGAAAGCCCAAGTTGCTATATATGGTGTAGTAAAAAGTAATCCATTATTTTTGCATGACATTGAAGGCTTGACTTACCATAGTTAGAATAATCCGATTTAGGCCACATATGCGCCGTTTTGTTCGATAACGTGCTGTCATTTCGGAGGTAATATCATGATGCCTCTCTCATAGAAGCTCTTGTACCTATTGGAAAAAAATTGAGACAGTCGATTTTCACAAGCCCCTCTTGAAGCGAACTTTTCACCAGCAAACGTGTTCAACATGGACAGGAACAGATGGTAATCACTCGGTGCCAGGTCCGAACTATAAGGTGGATGCATAAGAACCTCCCAACCAAGCTCCCGGAGCTTCTGGCGAGTCACTATCGATGTGTGTGGCCTGGCGTTGTCCTGGTGGAACACAATGCCTCTCCTATTGGCCAAAACTGGGCGCTTCTGGGTGATTGCTGCCTTCAGACGGTCCAATTGTTGACAGTATAGTTCCGAGTTAAGGGTCTGGCCGTAGGGGAGCAGCTCATAGTAGATAATTCCCTGCCAATCCCACCAAACACACAGCAAAACCTTCCTGGCCGTCAATCCTGGCTTGGTTTGCGCCGGCGCACCGCGCTTCGACCACGACCGTTTTCGCGTGACGTTGTCGTAAGTGATCCACTTTTCATCACCAGCCACCAACCGCTTCAGAAATGGGTCGCTTTTGTTGCGATTCAGCAGCGATTCGTAGATGGAAATTCGGTCCATGAGGTTTTTTTGCGTTAACTCGTGTGGCACCCATACATCAAGCTTCTTTTTGTATCCACCCTTATGCAAATGGTTCCACACGGTTTTTTGTGCAATGTTTAGCTCTTGGGCAATCGAAACAGTGCTTACATGACGGTCGGACGCGACAATGTCCATGATTTTATCGACATTTTCGACACTTGGCCTTCCAGTGCGTGGTACATCTTTGACGTCAAAATTACCGGAACGGAATCGACGAAACCAAAATTGCGCGTGATTGGCTGTTACAGTATCAGGACCATAAACACTATTCACATTTGCAGCCGCCTGGCTTGCGTTTTCGCCTTTATCGAAGAAAAACTGTAAAATGTAGCGTATTTTCTCTTTGCTAGTGTCCATTTTGACGCGCGCTCACACAACACTGAGTCAACTCATGACAACTATCTGAACAGTGTTTGTAGTACGCAATCTCATCGTTTGAACGCCATCTCGTTGAACCCGATCGGGCTTATACAACGCGAGCTACAGATAACTGAAACCATCTATTGGCAAAATAATGGATTACTTTTTACTACACCAGATATAAAACCAACGTAATTGTCGCTAATCTATAAACTTAGCATTTAACTGATTTTGAACAGGGCATAATTTGTTGGTGCCTCAACATAATCAGCAGAAATATTATTTGTACCTTTGAATAGTGGTTTGTAACCACAAATTTTGAGAGGCAGTGGCGAACTCAGGGTTGGGTTTAGAGGGGTGATTATTTGCCTCCCAGTTATTGGGAGGAAACAGATTAATAGAAAAAAAAACTATGGTCAAATATGAATCCCTGTGCCCGTCACTGCCTCTGAAAAATAGGCGGTATAATGTACCCACAATTTTTAAGAATCAGTGACGGGAATAGTGATTCATATTTTACCATCACTGTTTCCTCCCAAGAACTTGGAGGCAAAGAACCGCTCCTTTAAACCCAACAGTGGAGTCGCCACTGCCTCTCAAAAATTGTGGATACAAACTCGACATTTTGTACCCACTATTCAAAGGTACAGTTTATGCTGTGTATCAGGTATTACCTTTTCAGAACTACTACACTGATAGAAGTTTTGGTGCCAACGGTTTCACGAATCAGAACGATTCAGTACGGAACTCAACTACAGTGTCATGCAGTGATGCAGTGTTTCCAACTGAACGTAAAACGAATATGTATTCAATCTCCCAATATTTCTCCTAAAGGTTCACAACACTGCTTGAAGTAAATGATAGAATAAATTAATATGTTAACATTTGGATGGATAGATACAGAACTAACTGTAATAATTGCATTGCTAACATCAGTTCAGTGTCTGAGCTTTTAATGTAAAATATATTTCCAGAAGTTCATTCTTTTTTAGAACTCAGTTAATTATTACATTTGTATTTTAGTTAGTTATCTCTTTGGCACTCGGAGGTTTACCCTTGTTCTCTTCGCAGATATTAAAAAAAAAAAAAAAAAACAACTTCCCATCACAATAAAAAATTCTCTGTGGTCATTTCCCCTCTTTCCTTCTAATTGTAGCTGGAGCTGTAAAAGGCTCGTTCCCATTTGTGGATCGACACGTTAAGCACATAAAATGCTGTCGGGAGTTTCTGACACAACGAAATTTTCGTTGCCTTCCACCCCACTCTTAGCCTTCCGGCATCATCTGCATTCAGCACGGCCTGTGTGGCAAAGTGTGTTAGCTGGTGAAAAAGAATAGATCAACTGATATGGACGTCGCGTAGCGGTTTCGCCACTTCATCAAAAAACTAATGGTTTACCCCCCACCCCCACCCCCAAAAAAAACAAGAAGGGCTTACTCAAGAGCACCACTCTTCTAATAAAATTTAGAAGAATGAAAATTTTGTTTAAAGAAGTACTTTTCTTTTTAAACTACAGTTAATTAACATTCTTTACAGGTAGAATATTCACGTAAATTACAGAATGTGTGTATGTGAATATACATTATTTCTCTAATTAGTTTTCGAGAGATTAGATAACCAAATGTCTTGTATATAACGAGATTTCACCTTTTCCCCATCATATGTCCTGTGGTCCCGATAAATTTTTAACAAAAGTTTCTTTTGGAAGTAATTACGCAGGAAATGAGTTAATTTGAATATTTCAACTGTCTCATCAGTTTGGTTCACATATAGAAGATGGTCTTTCCAGTCAATCAAAATTTGAATAATTTATTATACTTTCATAGGTTATATAGAAAAGAACTTAATTACTTGAGGTCAGATTCTGAAGTCAGTTGAATGAATAAAGTTGAAAACTCAAGCACCTTGGATTTAAATTGCAAGAAATATAAGTGCTCTTTAAATAACTAATACTACAGCTCATGTAGATAATGGCAAACTGCTTCATGAAATTGCATGGGCAAACAGTATTGTATTCAGCAAACTTGAAGAATCAGTATTCAATATCAACTCTGAAATTGCTAAAAAGAAGCACAGTGTGATGTCTTTTATGCACTTAAAAATATAGATATTCATTACAAGAAAATAAATACGATTGTAATCCTTACCTTGGGTGTACTAGGAAACAATTCTAGTTGTACAAATAATATTTTTCAATGGAGAAGGTAATGGCAAGTTCATATTAGACCATGTTGACAAACATATTTGTGCGTGCACATGTTGACTCTGTGTTTATCAATTATTGACGATGATTATTAACATTTTAGATGTTCATGTAGCAAATCTACGTTAATAATAACCTTGAAGCCATGTTTTTAAACACAAGCTTATAACAGGGAACATTACGCTTCTAGAGAAAACATGTATATACAATTTTCTTCGATTGAGTCCAGATTACACCAAATTTCTGTGCTTGCACAAGTTGGTAATGACCGTCTCAGAACGGCGAAATTATCGATCACTTCTTTGCTACTCCGAATTTTGAAAAAAGAAAAGAAAACAATGAGAATGTATTTGAGTAATTACTTACTGCAGAAATTACTATCTTTGATGGTACACAAGGGCGCCGATTTCTCTGTAACTTGGGGGGGGGGGCATTCAGATATTTCTTTTGTTTCCAGGTCAGGGTCTAAGAAGGCACATATGATATAAATCCAATTCAGATTTTGCCAAATACTGTATATGCATAAAAACACATACATATAGTCATTATGAAGGCTTCCCCAGGCCCAGCTATTACAGAGTTTAAAAATGTTTGTATAACGTTAAAAAAAATCACTAAAACATACTATGCTCTAACTAATAAGAACATAGTTTCTGCTGTTACTAGAAAATAAACTTAGGAAATAACAGAAACTATTGTTAGTCTATGCAGAGGAGTTATTCAGCTTTCCCAAATATGGTTCTTTTTCCATCCGGCTCACCCTCCCGCCGCGCTACTGCTTTATTGGACAAATATATATATTTTTAATTCTCGGTTCTCGACCTCGACAGGCATGGTTCAAGAAGCTTCTGTCTCACCTACAGTGACAAAAAAAATATTTGGATAAGTACAACAAAGAGGAAAAGCAGACTTATCACACGAGAAACGTGACCCATTTCGAAATCTCTTGCCCGTTTATGATAATTTGGATACCTTAGATAGAATGGTATAGAAATAACTAGTACTCGATACACCTGTACGGTAACAGGCAACGAAAAAGTGACAACTACGTAAATTCATCGCAAAAATGTATTTGGACAACCCCATACCACTCTCGAAATAAATGTTCTAGGAATTATTTTGTGTACAAGAGCACTCTGCGTGGTGCGTTGAAGCAATTCACACCGTGTCAGGTATAAAGAAGAAGCATGGGGAACAAATTCAGTTGAACAACATTGGAACTGCTCATTTTAATTTCAGATTACGTGGTGAAGGTACTGAGACATAGCCAAGCTTGTTAGAAAGCCATGCTTTACCATTAGATACATAATAAAGAAACATAAAACAGAATAATTATTGGGGATTCGTTCTGGTCAACTAAGGAAACTAACTGCCCGGAATGAAACCTATATTCTTCATTCTGCGAACAAAACTCAAAGAATTAGTATTAAAGATTTGGTTACTTCACTTGCCTAGAATATGCAAGTTAATGTTGCAGATGTGTAGGCGTGAACAAAAAAAATTCTGAATCAGAAAATGTGTAATCAGAAACAAAACATACATATCAGAAGGAAGTAGAAAGAAGAAGCTCTAATTTTCCAAGAAATATCAATATGAGTGCCTGGAATTTTGGAAAAAGTTTATTGTTTTTCTAGGATGCGACTAAGATAAACTTGTATTGTAGTGAGGGATATCAGGACGTGTGGCGAAAGAAGAATGGAGCTTTCAGATAACAGAACATTGTTTTAACTGATAAAAATGTTGGAGGGTGTGTTAAGATTTGGGGTTGTGTAATTACTAATAGAGTGGCCATTATTCATACCCTGGATACACACCTTCTAAATCCCAATTGTTTCAAAGAATTTTGGGTTGTTCAATGAATTACTAACATTAACTTACATATTCTGGGCGAGTGAAGTAGCCAATTCCTTAGCACTAATTCTTTTAGTATTATTCACAGAATGAAGAATGTAGGTTTCATTCCGTTCAGTTAGTTTCCTTGGTTGGCCAGAACTGATTCTATTCCGCAATAATTGCTCTGTTTACGATGCTTTATGATGTATCCAGCGGTAAAGCGTGACTTTCCAACAAGCATGGCTTGCCTGACACCGTGTGTATTGCTTTAATACACTAAGCAGACTGCTCTTGTACACAAAAGGATATGTAGAACATTTATTTCGAGAGTAGTGTTGGGTTGTCCAAATACTGTTTTTGCGATGACTGTACGTAGTCGTCACTCTTTCGTAGCCTGTTACCTTCCAGGTGTATCGAGTGATAGTCATTTCTTAAGTATTCTATCTAAGGTATCCAAATTATCATAAAAGGGGAAGAGATTTCGAAATGGTCCATGTTTTACGTGTGACAGTCTGGTTTCCTCTTTGTCGAACTTGTCCAAATACTTTTTTCCCGCTGTATATAGTTTCCCTATCTATAAGTTATATTAAAAACCTAAAATTACGGTATTAACGGCAAACAATAATTGCATCCAAACAGCAGTTTGAAGGATATATTTCCAAGTGCAAGTCCACTCCTACTTTTGTGTGAGTTCTTCTAGTCGCTTATTTTTCTTGTATATATTTCTTTTTCTAAAATTATGTTTGTATATGACAAAATCACGATGAATGATCCTTAACCCTCGGAACGCCAAGATAATTTAATCTCACGGAACGTGAAGATGAGTCATTTTCGACGCATGTATATTTCTTGTATAAAATGAAGTTACTTGTTCAAAGTCAAGGTATTTTAGAGTATGGGAGTATTCATTGTATAGTATTTATTGCATTGTATTGCATTTATTTATTGTGCTTTATTTTTTCAAGTAGATACTACAAAATAATGAAACATACAGAAAAAACTAATACATCATATTAACCTTCTAACCATTTTCATGGCTGCACAAATATAAAGATACCATGAGTCTCTTACTTATTTACACATATAAAGTACGACATATAAAACTATCAGAATCAAACTACCTTCCTCTTTCACTCTCACATGAAAGCATCCGTATCTGTTGTATTCTGATTCTTGCAAATGACACGATTACATTGCTGACAGTATGCGGAGTACACAGAATTTCACTCTTCCATTTAATGACTAATGGACAAAAATAATACTTTGACTGTATGGGTCATTTTTGACCCGATCTTGGCATTCCGAGGGATAAACGACAGAAAATACGTTTTCATTTTTTCTTTCATTCTTTTTTTACTAAATGGTCTTTATCCATATTATGCATGAAACTCCAGAAACAACACAAACAATGCACGAATTAACTCCTTTAACCAGTCGAGGGGGTATTATACATGATGCATTTTTATATATAAGAACTGTAGCACACAAGTTTCAGGGAGGAATTCATAAATGAAATAGATTTGCCAAAGGGAGATAAGCTTAGTAGAAGGGAGAAGCGAATGACCATGTACTGTAGAAATAGGAGAACCGACTTCACCTTATCATTTGGGCCCCCCATTAGTGGGGCCCACTTCAACTTTTGGGGGCCAGGGCCCCCAAAGCCCCCCCGGGATCGGCGCCCTTGATGGTACAATACACTACGATAAGTTTAAACACACACAAAAGATCTGAAATGATTTACATGCGCCCTCTTAATCGATTTGCAAAAGTACTGCTAACATTGTTCCTAGGTTGCCAGATACTGTTCATAATTTGTATCAATGACCTCTATCTAAAAGTGATACTGGACTGACTGTTGTCATTGAAAATTTCATGAATATATGAAGCCAGGCAGCGCTCAGTTTATTGATTTAAATCTTAATCCCTTAGTAATTCATATAATAGTATACCCTACTCCGCATATAACAGAAAATACTGCAAATAATATTTATAATTTTTGCAAGAATTAAGACGTAAAGGAATGGGTCACACAGCGATATCAAGGGTACAAACTTAGTTAGAACCGAAGAATTGGTCCATATTGATTTAGACTGGAAGTGGACAAATGAGATTAATTGTCCTCTCTGCTCCCTGGCCTGATATAATCATGAAATTTTCAATGGTAGCAGTCAGTCCAGTATCGCATTTAGATAGAGGTCATTAAAATGTACTCACAGAGCATGAAATATTATCAAAACATTTTAGAAACAGATTATTTTCTGAAAAATGATAGAAAAACATTTTCTTTTATGCTGGCAAGAGTTTTAACATCAGGGGTTATTTTGTAAATATTTCCATCAATGAGATATTAAAAAAATATAGTTCACAATATTCCAGTATTGTTTCAAACTTTTGCTGAAATGTGCTTGAAAAAAAAATATCAGGGAAAAAGTTTTGCAAACATGTATAATTATGGTAAGTCTACATTAGATCTTGTTGATCAACATGTTTGTGTGCGCAAGGATTATCTAATGACCGTGGGAATCTTCAATTTTCACTCCACTTATACCGGGTACGTTTATAAATTGTCACGGTTTTTAGATAATCCTCGCACGCACAAACATGTTGATCAACAAGTCCTAATGTAGACTTACCATTACACTTTCGATAAACCTATGTTTAACAACTTTAGGCGATTTTTACATTTACCAACACAGAATTTCTAGATTTATTCCGCAAAGTCAATTAAACTAATAATCGTTCTCAGTATCTGGCAACGCTGTGGACAGTGATAATAGAAACATTGCAAAATAATTGTGACAGCATATACATCATTTCGGATCTTTTAGATGCTTCTATATGTTTAAGCGTACTGTAGTGCATTGTGTCAACAAATATACTAATTTCTGTAGTAAGTATTGACATGTATGTATTCTCTTTGTCTCGTTTCCTGTTTTCAAAGTTCGGAGTAGCAAAAGAAACGACCGATGATTTCGCCGTTCTAAGACAGTCCTGACCAACATGTACACGCATACAAATTTGGCCTAATCTAGACTCAACATTCAAGTACCTGCTTGAAGTATTTCAAAGTAAAATGAACGTAATTTTGATTATGAGTACGATATCTGAGACGAATAATTACTAATATATCTATCT
>JAGDQP010010964.1:41771-54238 GCA_022664845.1 Lepisma saccharinum
ATACGGAGCAAGCAAAGCAAGCAGTGCTTGCCAACGGAATTTTAAGATAACTTTTTTTAACGAACAGTTTTCTTGTAAAGAAGCGCACGCTTTCTTCTGCTACTTTCAATGCTATGAAAACTTTCGCTAAATTTAGTGTACACCAATTTTGCAGCTAAACTGAGTGGTTCCCAAAGCATGCAGCTAGAATCTCAGCATTTTCCGTCTCTCCAAACCCCTGTCTAAAATTTTATGGCCGAGGAAGGGGAGGAAGGAGATGGTCGCGTCGTATAAAGGACAGAAAAATCTGTGGATGGGATAGCTTGAGCTTCTGACCAAAATGTCTGGCAACACGAAAACTATTGTTCTTAATTCTTTAACAGTATCTTTTACAGTGCTGTGAGTTGGCGGGATTTTCCAAGGTCTAGCGGGATTTTTCATACTAAAACGGGAATTCAAGCACGATGTCAACTTACAACGCAAAGTGATTGTCTTTTCAGTTTTGTTAAAACATTTGATCGTCGCGTTGAAGGCAGAAGGGAAGTGAAGTATTTTTAATATAACGTGCGTCCGTCTGCCTTGAAAGCAACGCTCACAAGTGTGTGTAACTGTGTATGTGGAAGTTATGGAACCCCAGAATTTCTATGGATTTTTATTGATACGAGTTTGGCGGGATTTTATAGAGCTCAGCGGGAATTCTTGAATAGTTGGAAGGGAATTCAGTTTTAGAAAAACTTATAGCACTGGTTATAAAGTGACACATGAAAGATTAGTACGGTTCCGTACCTTTTAATATACTTCCAAATCTGGTTGCGTTCGTGTAAACTTGTGGTTGTATTACCGGTAACTATTTTACATGAATCATCATTATCTTTTTTATATACAAATATTCAATCTTATAAAATTACATAAATATGTAAACAAATGTAATACACAACAATATATCGATTTTCTGAGATAGATAAATATATTGCAGTACTTAACATTAGTTTTTGATTTACTGTTGTATCCCGTAACGTTTCACAAAATGACAACGATGCTTTTCCAGTATGTCAGCACCGAGTGCTTGCCTTGTGTAAGAAACCACGCTTCGCCACTGATATATATATATATATATATATATATATATATATATATATATATAATTTACATAATTAATATATACTTATAAGCTTTCTATAGCCTTGACTACCAGTATGCTAGAGAAAAATAAGAGCAATTGAACACCAAATGTATAGACTGTTTATGCCTCACTTCCCGAGACTTTTTTCTCTTCATATGTACGCCTATCATCAACTTCTCTTCATACATATGATGCTTCGATTGCTTTTGTAAATGTTCATGGACCGTCAAAAAGTAGTCCAAATTTGTCCTTTCCCCAAACACCGGCTAAAGTCAAGTTTATCTATTAGAATAAAGTTCTACGCAAATATATAGACCTATCTGTAAAATGTTTAGGAAATACTGTATTTATGTTACAGACAGAAGCTTATATTCTGTAAAAAAAAATTTGAATCATTATTCAAAATATTAGCAGAGATTTGATTTGCTAGCAGTTGACTAGAAAGTTTAAAGTATACAAAAACATCTTCTCTGGTCTGTGTTATCTTTCGTAGAACCTCTCACACTCTCATGGTTCACCTGCTTCCCACCAGCAGCCTAGCATAATAGCTAGTATGAAATTAGGAATTAGAAATGGCACCAACTAGAAATGTTTAAAATCATTTTTGATGTTTATTGTAGTGGTATTCAACGCAGAGGAAAGAGTTAAGCATTACCGAAGATAAGTCCAGGATATTTTAAATAAACTCAAATTATTATTTTTTCTTTCTTGAGATTTTGTTTTCGACGGAGCAGTTGATATCATCGAGGATAAGCTGACAGTAATATCTTGCATATGAAAGTATTTCACAGTTTAAGCTTAAGATATTAAGAGGGATTAGGAATATCATGAAAAGAAAAGGAAGCTGTTCTATATTAAAAGCAGACGTAGTAAAAGAACTCATATACGAGAGAGGCAGAGAGAGAGAGAGAGAGAGAGTATGAGTCTTGTAATTTTATTTTTTCTCTCAAACACTCTCTGAGTTTTAACCATTCATAGATTCAACTCCTTCATCAATAGAGCTCCGCGCGAAAAGAATAGAAAGGCGCGGGATTTCATTCGTGAAGAAAGGAGGAGAACTAGAAGAGAAAGGTGGAGGAGAAAAAAAAAGCGAAGGCCTCAGCGGCCGCATCTATTGGAGCTGGAGGAAATCCTCAAACTGTTGCAGTGGCTGTGAGATCCTCTCCCACACAAGCGATCAATAGACAGCTCAGTGTCGCCTCCTAGCGACTGAGCCATGCATCTGCCTTTCCGTAATCTCAGTCCTTCTGTCCAATCTCAAGAAGACCAAACATGTGAACTCTTCCTCTCTCTTTCTGTCTTGCTTCTTTCCGCTTTGCTGTTCTAAAGAAAGTAAGCTTCGCCTCCTTTATTTTCTGAAGATGTACCATTAACACCACAGGCTTATGTATCTCGTTCTCTTTAAGGCGTCCTTCTAAAAGATACTGGTATTTTCTTGCCTTATCTACACATTATGATTCTTATTTCCATCTCATTCTGGAATTTTCTTTCTCCTCCCGTTTTGCATTAACATAAAAAAGCCACACAGATTATCACAGTATAATATGCTTTTCTTTCTCCCATTTTAAGGTATATATGTAGCTGTACCCACGAAATCGACTGTAACCATCTTTTGAATCGTTTCTCTGTTTTCGGTGAGGTTTCTCAAACAGCTATTACACTAATGATGAACTACCTTTAGTGAAAACTATAAAATTATGTATTTATTTCACATGCATACCAACCACATGAATTTTATTAAAATAACTACTGTAAAAGGAAAAATCGCCACCCTCTAATTTGTATAACGTTAAACGTGTACAGTGTTTACTTTTCTTTTATCAAAGAGTACCGTAAATTTACAAGTAAATATTTGTTAAAATACAACTTCCAACTACTTACTGTAACTTTTCCTGTATTTTAGGAATATTAAAACAACTTACAAGAATGTTTGCTTTACGTTCTTCAGATTAAAGTTAGCACACTTATAAGTTTAAACTTTCTAGTCAAAATCTTAAAGATGTTGATCACCAATGTCGGTTTGAAAATTTCATTCTATTGATTTAAATAAAAGTTCTTGATTCGTGTTTCTTCTCTCACAAGGTTTCAGTGTTCTCACTTATGAGATATGTTCTAGTAACCTGTAAGCGGGTCTTATCTTGGCCCTGCGAGGCCCAATTTTACGTCCAAACTGCCCAGTTCAATACTATATCGACACAAAAATTGAGCCTGGTCGACACGAAAAGTGTATGATAGGGTTTGGTACCAACTTTTCTGGACTACTTGTCTCCACTTCAACGGTGTGGCTGTGAAATCTGCCGGAGATCGGCGTTTGATGCAGGGTTCCAGTTTATTTTACTCATATGCAACAAATTTCGGATAGATTACTCTGTAAGATTATTAATATCATAAGCTCATTTAAGTGTAAAAACAAGAAAAATAAAATAACGTCATGAAAAAGTAATTAGGAAACATTTCGTCAACGTTTCGTTATAATTTCTGACAGAAACGAAACTCAAGAGTTTAGTGAGTACAACGAGGAGTCAACATGGCGCAAGACAGTGATTCTTAGCTGGAGTTTCGTGATACCCACGGCTGCTGCGAGTCGCAAGAGATTAGTGGTTATTCCACTTAACTCTGATCTGACAGCACACGGTAGACAATTCTGGTAACTATCATTTTTAAACATAAATTCAAGGAATCGAAAGTAAAATCGAAAGGGCTTTAACAGAGGCTAGTATTCTTATGTCTAATAGACTCTGGGATACTGGAAAACATAATACGGTTGATAATCATTATCACGAAAGAAAGCCAACTAGTAAAATATATTCATGTGCCACGGAAATTGGCAGAGAATGGAAAGTTTATGTAACGGCGGGAACTTATTTAGGGATACTATGCCAATAGAGTGGAAGAGACAACTCATTATTTGGTACTTTGGTACTTTGGAAGGAAGCGATATGACATGAAAGTTTCTGAGTAAGGTGAATCGATAGTGATTTTCTATTGCCTTACGCCGAATAGAGATGACGCTTTAAGAATAGAACGTATAGTTGTAACTGTATACAGGACCACAATGTTCAGACTGAATCCATTTATATACTCCATTCACAATATTCAGTCTTCCAAACGTACCTGATGATCAGATTTCAATGTTTTATTGATTTAAAAGGGTGCAAAAGAATCAATTATGTATTACAACCACTGGTAATATCTTGAAAATCTTATGTTTACCTGATAAATGAGGAAACTGACCTCTTGCCACCATGACATGATCGTAAGTGTATTCACAAAGAGGACGGCTGTTTTTATGAACCATGTAAATATGACAGTATAACATGTAAATATCATGGGAATTGCATCATAAGTAGTGCTGTTCGCAATTTCCCCGGGAAAATTACTTAAACTCTGTGTAAAAATTACTAAAATATCTAACTTACAGTGTAGAACGTCCAAACGCCAACAATTATTCGCGATTTAGGCAATTCCACGTTTTTGTTTGAGAGAAATAATTTTAACACATTTTGGTGTTTATTTACAATATTTTGGTATTATCGTTGAATCGAAAGTTTCCTATCTCCACGTATTACTTAATCAAGCAATGTATAAGGATAAAAAAAGTTTTACTGAACTCTACACGCAAATGATAATGATAACATATTTGAAATTTTATCTTAACATCTTGAGTTCAATCACCTACATGTTTCATCCATAGTAACCAAATAAACTTTCCGTTGCTAAATTAATTGTAATATAATGAAGAGATCTCGTTATAACGTAATTTACATTTATATATATATATATATATATAGGTATGTTAGTTGTTACCTGTAGCTTATGCCTGTCTTAAGTCTGAGGAACATCTTGGGCCAGCCCTCTTGCGGGGAAAATTTGGGGAGAATTAAACAGCAAGGGCTGTAATCAAGCTACCATCTCAAACTTTGACTTGTAAAACGAACAAAAACCTTTAAAAGCTCAGTCAGAATAGTAGGTAGGAGAGCCCAAATCCGATTACCTTTTAATCAGCCAGTTTTGCTCCTAATCTCATAAAATTATCCATATGCTGTTGAAGTCAACGTCATTTCCGGTGCGGTATCCTAGCAACCAGATCAACTGCCTTTATACACACGGAGTAGAGTACGAGTTTAGTATGGATGAAGAAAATATTTTTCTTAACATATTTATAACTTTTAATAGTTGTATTACACATTATAATATGACTACATGCTTTGCGTTTGACTTCAGATACTATGCTTTATGTAAAACTTGTAAAATGTTTCAGATTTTCAAAGAAAGGAAGACATTACTGTTACGAACGAAGATTTGCAGTCTTTTTACAGCCCATTTTGTTTTAGATTTGACAATTCTATTTTGTTTTTGATACTCCCTCTTTGTTAATATTTAAAGTTTATAGTAACAACATTAAATGACAATGTATATTTATATTTTGATATGTTAATTGAATTCAAGGGGACATGAAATAATTGTTTGTTGTTTTCAGTCTCTTTAGGGTCAACTGGACGGCATGGTAGCATTTATAGTTTATATAAGTTCTGATATATGTCTAACTAATGTTTCACTAACGTATTTTCAATAATTGTTTATACTTTTTTACAACAGTCTCAATCGATATTCACGCGAGTGGTGGGTACTTTACCCATTCAGAACATTAATTATGTAATTTCTCATTGTTTGGATTAAGTAACGGATATAAAGACTATAATGAACACAACTCAAAATTCTAACGGAACTGCAGATATGAAGCAAAATATCAAGTTAAAATAGATGTATTATATGCTCACCTACAGGAGGGGGGGTGCATAACTACTTTGTATGGAATCTAAAATCCAACTACGAGGACAGATTCCATGTTTTGAAATAAACTACATTTAATTCTGCGACCTATGTAATAGTATTAGTTACAATAGAGATGCATATTTGAATACATATGGCACGTTATTAGCATTTGTAATGCCTAATAATACTTCAAACTTCTCTAAAGCTCGGTGCAAATACTTAGGGGAACTCCGGGGAATATGATACACATAACGCGAAATATGGTTCTAGACAAAATATATATAAAACTGTGCTTAAAAAGTGTAGTGAAAATAAAACTTCATTATGTCTGCTAACATTTTAACTTCCATAGCCGGATACCACTTATCATAGTGAGGCTCTATCTTCAATTTCTATTGGCCCATATAACTCCGAATAATAGCGAGTAATATGAGCAGTATTTCGGGAAAAGGGTCCTTTCGTAAAATATTATGGAAATCATCTCAAAAGTGTATTACTGTTTAATAAACGAACAGCATGTCACTACACTCTACACAGTACACAATATTTTCCGGAATATGTGGTTTACCTTCTTATATTACACCCTCATACTACGCGTTACATAATATTGTCAAGAAGCGGCATCTGTAACAAGAGAGAACAGTTTTATTATCACTTAAATATCTATTACGATTTAAAGACAGTTTTAACTTTTAGAAAAAATTATATTGATAGAGAGAAGGGTGACTTCTAACCTAACATATAATCATGATTAAATTGAATTGAAGGGCACAGAAAATATAAGTCCAAAAAATGTGTTATTTCTTGTAGAAAGTATAATAAACTTCAAATTTATTCGAATATTCACAGGACGTTAATACATTTAAAGTAATTTTAGTAAGTAGATAGTACATTTCCTGTTTAGGTCTCTTGATAGTGAAGCTATAGCTAAAAGGAGTCCTTATAATCCCGCTTATTACTTGCGTCTACACACAGGTCACTGGAATTAAAATGGCGGCTTACTAAAGCGGAAGTATCCCACTCTCTCTTAGCCTGAACGATAAGTAACAGCGAGAAGCCCCCAATCCGGCAGCTGTAGTTTGGTCTTGTGGTCAAGACGTTAGACAGCTAATCCAAAGATTCCGGGTTCAAACCCTGGCGTTGACCTTTTACATATTTTTTTTTAAAGAAAATTAAAGTTTTTTTTCGTTTTTTATGTAAGTACACGAAAGGAAATTTAATAAAAGTTGTGATTTACAATTTTAAAAGATGCCACTAAAAACTAGGATGTATATAAACCCACCAGGGCAGGATGCACACCGAGCGATAGCGAGGTGTGCAAGGGGGGAAGGGTGCGTCCGAAGGGAGCTGGGCGGCGTTAGCCGCGGGGGGGCGCAGCCCCCTGTTAGCGGTGGGCATACGCAAAAGTACTGTTTACTCAAAAGTTCTGTTTAGGCAAAAGTTCTGTGCCGTACCGGAAGTGTTTCCAAGTGTGCCGCCATTTTAATTCCAGTGACCTGCGGCTAGACGCTCGTCGCTTATTCTATCCGTCCGCGTCCAGAAATTAAATCTCAGGAACTACAAGTTATACAGAGGTGCATGTGGTGTCGTTGGAAAGTCCTTGAAAAACTAGATCATGTACTCTAGAACAGTCTTGATTGGCACAATACTTCAGTGCTTCCAACCCATTTTTTTAAAAAATGTCTTAAAAAGTAATTGTTTAAGTTGCTTGCATTTAGTTAAATCTAGCTGCGCCAAACGCTGCACAAACAGTATTCGACTTAATATAAAAACACTGAGAGGGCCTACATTGCTAAACAACTCTCTTTCCAGTGTTGCCAGCCTATTTTCTATAAAATTATCTTCTATCATTTTATTTCCATTATTTTATCCATAGCAACACCAAACTTGGCATAAACATTGGTTGGTACAATCGAACTGCGGATGTTCCCGCTCCACATGAACCCCGTGGTTAGTGCTGCCAGCCCATGCCAAAATTATATCTCATGAACCATAAGGTGTAAAGAGATGCTTGAGTTGTTCTTCAAAAAGCCTTAGCTAGACTAGCTCAGTCAAAACCCACGTGCATACACAAAGATAGGCATCGGGGCGGGGGGAGGGCTTTTCCCCCGACTACTTACATCAAAATTTATTAACAGTAAAAAGTAATTGGTTCTCTAACGGGAAAGGGTAAATAAAATAGCGAGCACAATTGTATGTATATGCAAAGATAAGTTTCGTAAGGATTGGGGAGGGAGCAGGGGCTAGCCTCACCGGCTACTTACATGAAAATTCCTTAGCAGTTGAATATAAGAATTTATATAAAGATAAATGTGAAATATAATAGCTAACCACTGAGATTCTCCAGGAATCCCGTTGTCAGTGTGGCCAGCGCATGCAAAAAAATATATCTCATGAACCAAATGCTATCAAGGGACCTTTGGTAGAATCGCAGCTCTAACTTGTTTTTCTTAAGCATACTACTTTCAAATACAATTAGTTTCCGGCTAAAACTCCTACTATTGATAAATTAAAACTACCACACTTTAGTTGTAAAAGCAGTTGATGCAATTTAAAGTACATATTTTTGAACAACAGATATATAACAGTATCCAATGTGCCACAAACAGAAAATACTGGAACCATTTTATCCCGAATACAATTGCCCATATTCCACAGTTACTAACATTTAGTATAGGCTGGCTACACTGTGAGCATATGATGAAATCGATAATGGTCGGCATTTTGATGCGCAGTTTTTGGTGTACTTATCAAGAGTCATGAGTGACTTCCCCATGTATGTTGCATTTATTTTACAAATCCTTATTTACTGCACCAAATACAAAATAAGATTAGCAATGATTTTAAGCACAAAAAAAGAATGGAACTTACCTTATAACTACAGTATTTCTCTGCAAAATATTCGAGGCAAAACAAACATCATTCAACTACAGAAATGAAACTCATTCAATGTTGCAAACTCAATTTCTCACTTTTTCACTTATTACATATCAAGTATGTCTCTTGAAACTTAAGTTGGCTCATATTCCCCACGTGCTCATATTTCCCCGAGTTCCCCTATGTTATAAAAAGGAAACTATGTTTGAATTGAAATTACTTTTCCATTAGTCAGGCGTGCCCAACTTCTTCCTACACGAGGGTCAATATATGGTGATGATATTCCGCGCACTTTTACACAGAACTTAAATAAAAATAAAATCGGCCATTTTTCAAAGCAATACATGTGTTCAATTCATATCTGTAAAATAATTTTACTACAGGAATAACAATATATTCATAGAACACTTGATTGTGATCTCAGCGGTCAACTATCCTGACAGAGGTTTGTCCAGAGCGTGTTCTATCACACTAGGCGAATGTCGAGTGGTACCTTCAACTTAGACCCTGGCCAGCTCTTTCCGATGTCCTTTCCTCCTGATTCTTAGATGCCTGAAGGCCATACATATATTTAAAATCAAATACTTCATTGTAAATACAGAAGCTTTTAAAGTAAATTTGATTACATATATTACAATGTAATATAGTTTAAATCTTATTGCGAACCTCACAAATTACATTACGGGCTGTGTGTGGCTCACGGGTCTGCTGTTGACCATGCTTGAAATATATTATGGCTTGTTTCAAAACAGTGTTCAAAAACATTGCATGGGAGTAACTAACGTGATAGGTTTATTTACTGAGTTTTAAACTAAAAAAGTAGTCTACAAATGAAATAATGAAAAATAAATATGTGCTTATTTTCCTTGCACTCAGTGATATAGGCAATTCATCTGCTGGTATCTTTACAAAAGTGGATTTTACCTGTAAATGTTTCCGTGTACCAAGGCAACGAATGTGTTTTGGCATAAACGTATCCAGAAGTGGATTTTGGGAGGATATACGGGTTTCTGTGAGAGGTCCTCTCCAAGGTGTGTCTGCCTAAAACTATACTAATTCTGCCAAAAACTCTGAATTTGGAGAGAGTTGGATCCCCTGGACCCACCCCAAATACATCCTTGTGTGTTTCTTTCAGTTATTTTCTTGCAAATTCGGACGTGGAAATTTTCCTTTACTCCATGTAGTGAAGATAATGCACCGCCATATACAGTAACGTTGACAATATTACTTTGATTTTTTTTACAAACGCGTAATACAACGCTATTGCTACAATGCAACAGGTGAGTTGTCAGATTAAATACAATTTTTTCTAATATTTCCTCAGCTCCGTAAATCTTTTATACTTCAATTATCAAACTGAACTTTGAAGTAAATAATAAAAAAAATATCAGTTAAAATATTCCTAATTACAGAGCACAAGCCTACTTTTGAAGCTTCTCTCAAAATCCTATAAAGATCAAGTTACAAGTTTCCTAGGCAACCGTTTGTTCAAAGCCAGTATGGCGGCCCCCACAATGCTCAGTAGCAGACGACTTTAACAGCGTATTGTTACGATTCTACTCGATCAATATACTCTAATACATAAAAAAGGATGGGACCCTAACTTATCAAAGAGTGACTACATCTTCCTTTTTTTTTGTCAAGATTATCTTTCTTCCTTGTTGAAAGAGTAGCAGAGTCAGTACTAATTTTGAAATTACAGACGTTTGCTGAATTTTGACTTGCTAAGAAAATTAATTACGAACACCCTTTGTTGTTAACATATTGTGGTAGTAAATTAGAATTGCCTACAAGCACCCATCCTAGCGACAGAATGAAACAGGTGCAGTAAAGTGAGTGAGAAGAACATATTTTCGAAACTTTATATTTAATGCTTTCTTCGCAGCATATGAACAGCTGTGTACTACATGATATTCTGTTCTTAAGCTTCTCACAAACACTTCTTCCCTAACGTACTTTCTTTCTCTTTGTCTCCTTCTCTCTCTCTCTCTCTCTCTCTCTCTCTCTCTCTCTCTCTCTCCCTTCCACATGTATACGCACACAGATCCATAGACATTCAAAAAACAAAGATGGAAGTCCTTGCTTTCTTCCAGCTAGAGGCCTGAAAACTTTCGACCTGGCTACGTTCTTTCAGTCTTCCACCGCATCTAATTCTTTCCGCGAAACTTCATGAATATGGTAATTCTATTCAGTCGCACCTGCCTTTGGAGAACTTTCTACTTTCTTCTTTCTTTTGCGCGTTCTACTTCCTTATCCGAGTCTCTCTCTTCGTCTTCCCGTCTCTTGTTCCGTCACCAGAGGCGTTCGAAAGCGAAAGTTGTAATAAAAGAAAATCGTCTTTCATTTTTTTTTCGTGTGTCACCGTAAAGAAAAAAAAAAGATGAATTTACTGCTTCATCTACTTATTTCTATGACGTTCTGTCCTTCTTTTTTTTTCTTATTTCTACACTCTTTCCACAATCAAAATGGTACTTCCTGCCTATTTGAAGTATTCAGTTGAACTTTACTAAAGACGAACTGCTTTCAAAATTACTTTTCTATTTTAAAAAAATAAAACGTTCACCAAGTTTCAAAAAGCAAGTTTCACTAAGTTCCATTTTTCGTTTCTCTCTTTTCATTTTATCCTGCTATCTTCCGTCGCATGCAGATATGATATCTAAAGGACGGGACTTACAGTTTAAAGTGGATTACGAACCACTAAGTTCAACGTGTCCCCACAGGGAATCAAACCCGTGACTCACAGATATTTTTTTTTCGTGAAATCCATCTTCATCTTGCTGTGGCTTTCCGGTGCAATTCTCGCCAGTTCTCTGGACCTGGTGTTTTCTAGCGGACTATCGTCATGTTTACTGTAAACATTCTGCCATTCATGTAAACTTCCGTCATTTTCTGGTTTTCTGCCGGAAAGTTTACTGTAAAATTTCCGCCATTCATGTAAGATTCGTTTATTTTCTTTTACTTTGTTGAGAAATTTATGGTAAAAAGTTGTAGTTCCGAATTGCCAGTAATTTTTTCTGTAAAAATTAGAGACCCTTTTTTTTCAGTGTGGAATTAGCCCTCCTTTTTGGTTTAATGACGAATGGGACTAAAACTTCTTATGATTAGGCAGATGACTGCAATTTCACCATGCTGGAGTTTAACACTTTGTTTTTAAAAGAAAAAATGCAAAAGTCGTTTGCATCAAGATGGTGCACATATGCGATAGAGTAATATTTTGTTTATTGAAAATATATATGAGACTTGACCATAATTATCAGTTGGCTAGGAGGAAGAAATGGAAAGCCTTACAAAAGGCGAAAACGAAAATATCATGTACCCAACTTTGGCCGTCTGTTTACAAAATTGTTTTCATAAGTTACTTTAACATTGACTAATGAACTAGATGCAATTATTTGAGCAATTATTATTGAAATGTTTCGGTTAAGTATACTTTCCACTTCAATGAATTGACTGACGACATTACAATAAAGAAAATATTACTCATGAAATTTAACGTAGAAAAATGTTGAAAATTGTATTTTCTACACAGGTCTTAATAATATTTGTGTTACCATAGCGTTCCAACTAAAATAATTATAAATTCTCTTTAATTAGAAAGGTCCTTTTTTTTAAGTATGGCCAAATTGTACGTAGTACTCCTGTGAAATACATAGGATAAGGATGAAATTGTTAATAACATTCACTTACTTATTGCAGCAAAAATTTAAATGAA
>JAGDQP010010965.1:0-47495 GCA_022664845.1 Lepisma saccharinum
TAGCCGCCGTAGCTCAGTGGTAGAGCGTTGACGTAGCATTCGGGAGGTCGTGAGTTCGATCCCAGCGGCCGAGCATCTTGACAGATTTTTCAGGTTTTTTCCCCCCAGTCATACTAGACAAATGCCGGGATGGCACCTTCAGTATAAGCCCTGGCCGACACCTTCCCAAATCCTTTCCTCTCCCCTATCCCGGCCTTAGCCTTAGATGCATAAAGGCCATAAATAAAATCCAATTCATTTTTTTTTAAATTCCAGAACCATTAAGTAGTCACCGTACTAATTAACATTTTCCTTCCTTTTTTTGTTTTTAATTCTAAGTATGAACAAAATCGGAAACATTAATTAACTTTTTTCCTTACGCAGTGATCAGTTAGTTCTACATCAAGGTTCGAATACATTTTTTCTTCACAACTTTGTTACGCAGCATGATTACAGTATATACAAATTATCATCATCTACTCTGTTTACTACAGAATATTATATTCCACCAACACTAGATATAAACCGAACAATAGAGAAAACAATTACATTAAACGAATTAACAATAAAAGGAAAAAAGTGTCCACAAACAAGAATTATTCTATTGCAGTGCAAGATACATCATTTCTCATGTAATTAGGTGACGAGAGACATATTTTGTTATGTTACAGGTTAGGAGCATTACATGACTTATTAGAGAAATGTTTGGGTACATTTATTCTGGGAACAAGTGTCTAAAACACAGGTCTTAAAGTATGGGAATCGTGGATGGAGTATCAATTGATATTTTTTCCCTAATAAGGAACGCTGTTTCACTTGTTACGAAACTACGTTCTGTAGTTTTGAGATGAAAGAAAGTAATCCTTATACAGTAATTTCATTACCTTCGAAGGACTCCGTTTCTGAGTCTCCTCTTTACCTTTTGTAAATCTTGTATTTTACTGCTAGATTAATTACAAGATTGTAGAAATATGGAAAGAAAGCTAAAGTATAATTGGTAAAATAAGAATATTCCTGGGCGAACATGGGCAATTTACATGTGTGGGAAGGCCAGGAAATTCCTAGAATATCCAAGCATGCTACATTCATATTCCTCAAGTATTTTCATGGCAATTAACGTGAATCTACCTGTCCTGTATGGGAAAGTATTTTATTTTGTTGATACCTTCTGAAAATGGCCAGTAAATGTATATGTTTGGACTAAAGATGGTTTACATGTTCCCCTTTTTCAAATAATGTGTACAAAATTTTGTGAACATTCGTTTAACGATGTTGCAGGTGGTCAAAAATTTGAAAACTGATGGAGATCTACCATCCTGCAAAACCTGGAATACTCAAGGAATTTTATAAATCTGCAAAACTCAGGGAAATCTATCATTTATGAGGAAAACTCACGGCCCAGTTAAGAGCACTGCCCCGGCAAGGCGGAGGTCGTGGGTTCGATTCCCACTGCTGACCGGATTTTTTTCAATGGGTTAAAATCCTCTGTTTTAAAGAAATTATCTTCTTATTCACTTATGAGATGCCAATAATGTACAAGATGGTGGTGGTGTAATTAACAAAAAAATGTCATTGCGTATTATTTACATGTTCCACTACACTAACAACTCAAGGGATTTGAATATATATATATAAGGTAAATTTAAGACAAATGAAGGGGAAAAAAAGGATAATACTTACAGCTTATAGTTTCGTATTAGATGACACACATATTCACATATAAAAAGTCACTGTATTTCGTGCCTATACACGTTTTCAAGTATAGAGGAAGAGCGCGAAGGTTAAGGCCGTTACCCATCCTAATCTATATACATCGTAACCTGCAAGTTCTGTGATGCCTTTTATGTGGGGCAAACAAGTTGTACTCTTAACATTCGAATTAACCATCGTCACTTCTGTACTATCAACAAACCGGATGCCCCAGTTTCCTTGCACACCGAGTCCCACAATACCAATTTTGATATTTCCTGGTTGCCATAATCCACATTTTACCCCCTACGACCAGCACCTCCACACACCGTCTGTGGGAGAATGCCTTTATTCACGGTTTGAGCGCGAAAATAAAACCTGGCCTTAACCTTCAATAACTCTAATCTTCCCTTTTCCTCTGCATTTTCAACACATTTCCATCCACGATCCCACCTTGTACTTACACGCTATACAGTTATTATTATTTCAAGTTCCCGAAATCTACGCGCTACGGCAGTCAGTTGTTCTCCAGTTTTGATGCTTTGTCCGCTACGTGTCGCCACTCTCTCTTCAAACTTGTACTTTGTGAACTTCCTCTATACTTGAAAACGTGTAATACACGAAATATAGTGACTTTTTATATATGAATATGTGTGATCTAATACCAAACTATAAGCTGTAAGTATTATCCATTTTTCCCCTTCATTTGTCTTAAATTGCCCTCCCGGCTTTCTTTTGTACTAGTTATATATATATATATATATATAATATATATATCATGGAAAACTCAGGGAATTTCAAGTCACAAAATTAGTCGATACAATGGTATGCAGTATTTCTGTACATTTTTCAATGTTTCCTTAGACTGAATCTTTGTGTACAGGAAAGTAATACCGCGTGAGTGAATGTGTTGCTGCTTTTACATGCGCTATCGAATTACAGTAATTAAACGCAAAGAAGAGCGTTTGTTGAACTATTGGCATTTATTTGAAAAAGGGGGTAAAACATATGCAATTATACAAAAGGAGGAAAGTCGCAGAACAGGAGCGAAACTTCAGAAATTATCCCAAACATGATCTAAAAGCGGAGAAAGGATCAGTAAACCTTGAAACACCGAAGAGTGCATAATAAAATAAAAAAATGCTTCAGTTTTACTTTAATTATAATCTGAACCATTCGCCGACTGTCAGAAAGGTGATTACATTTCATTAAGTTTAGCCGTAGCCATGACAAACTACAATCGCTTTGTCTTATCCAGACTGTCAAGTGACAACCTGTCTCCGTACAAAACCCATCGTCATTGACTTTAGGCACCCAATAGATTGTCAGTGCTAAGTGAGGCACAGAGGTGTTTATCAAGAGAACATTCTCGTAGCAAAGTGCCGTTATTTCAAGTACAAACAGGACCAGGTCGGTAAGCAACATGTAAAGTATACATTATAGACCTGGTTGTAAAAGAAACTCTTGAGGTTTCTTGTAGCGCACATTTTTTTCTGTCGGTTCAATTGTAGTTTAGCCTTTTGAAAAAAGGACTGGCTACGTGCCTCCCATTTTCCTAGAGGAACCATTTTTCGTATCCTATAGTGAGGCGCTGGATGATTGAGAGTTTTATATTCCTGTGCAAAAGAAACACAGGTGCTGGTTCGTCACTGGAACTTTTTTGAAATTTAACTTTATACATGACAAGTTTACATTACATTTTGACTCACAGAAGCCTGAGCTTATGTGAGAGTCTTATTCTGGAATTACCATTACTTTGTTGTCTGGTTACCCATAACAAGTTATTTACATAATCTTGCTCCTACATCGTTGTCATTTAGACTTTCTAACCAACAGAAAACAAGTTTTTTAAACCGGTTTGTTTGTTTTTCTTTTCTAATCTATATAGGTGTTTTATTGTAAATTTTTGGTACAAGTTAGTAAGTTTGGTGGTGTGTTGATGTACAGTTTCCGAACTCTCATAACGCGTGAAAGTGGTTCCGGAGAGTCTTCTTGGAACATCTCAGATAAACTGGAAAGTGTCTGTGTGAGTGATGATTTATATTAAGAATGCAAGCTTTGATATTTCTTGATTAATGATCTGTTTTCACGGAAGCATCAGTCAACAGGAAGACTTGAAATGAGCATTTCATCCACACGCTATCCTGTCTCCACTGGAGTTTTATCCAAACATACCATTCCATTAATGTTTGCTTTGATTTGGCGGCTGAGATGGTTCGCTAAAACTAGTATTGCAGATTCGATCTTAAGTAATTTATTTCTGTTCAATATTTTTGTTTTTGAATTTTACTTGTAAGGTCTTTGGGCAATGGCACAACCCCGAGAAAACCTACTCCATACGGTGTTTATCCACCACCATATGGAACGAGCAGGGTTCGAACCGACGACACCAAGCAGCAGATATGAGCATTACCATTGAGCTACCGCCCGCCCGTGTTAGGTTTTTGGTATTTGTGGTACATGTAAGATGTTGGTTGAAAACCTCACAACCACGTCAAGGTCTCTTACCTTCTGTGAGGGCCTCTAGTGTTTTTAAAGTTGGTAGAGGGGCGCAAGATTGCTTGTCCCGTACAATCTTACGCCGAAGAACCAACTCATACAGCGCTTGGTCGACTGTGTGTACGCGGCTGGTGTTCTCGAATGTGTGATTTCTCGTTCCTGTGGAAGTTAACAGATGCTTCACTAAACCTGACTTGGCAAACACCTTGCTATTTCTGGGACCATGATAGCGAGACGATTGCCGGGTACTCTTTAGCAAATCATTTGTTAAATTCCGGGATACTGAGAAGTTGTCCCGTCGCGATTGCCGACAAATGGCTCGCCAAAACTGACCTGGCAAATACCGTACTATTTCTGAAGCCATGATAGTGAGATCCTTGCCGGGTACTCTTCAGCAAGCCATTTGTTTATTTACTTGTGTCGGACGCACGAGAATTGTGTGTGTATATGAGTGTAAATATTTTTAGAATATTGAAAAATGTAGTCATAGATTCAGTAATAATAAAAGAATATTGTTAATAAAATATGGTATTTGTTGTACTTTGTTGCGCGGTGTGTACATTGACACTTGACGATTGTTAGCTCTGCTAATTATACAGTACAACAATGCAGTTTGTTTGAACTTAAAATTCTTAAAAAACAGGCTGACAAGGCTATACATTGAACTTTATTATTATTAAATATTAACTTTTTTTTTTTTTTAGTTTGGGCACAGTAAGGGATCTTAAGATTGAATAAGCTGCTTAACCGCACTGACTATAGTTACTTGTAATGAAACGCAGCCACTGTCTTTTGTTTATCAAACATGTTATTTCATTATTTGACTATTTTTCAACACTTCCGCGTTTGATCTTTGTAACCTACAAAAGCTGAGCCAGTGAATCGCTCGATTAAACTAAAATTGCAAAAGATGGCTTCAAAGTAGTTTTTGAGCAATAAGAAGAGAATACGGACGACTCACTTTACATTGTTTTCGAAATAAAATGAAATCAGGCGGCTGTTGAGGTACTGTGTTACATTGTTTTTTAATTTAATTTATGGCCTTTAGGCATCTAAGCCTCAGGCCGGGATAGGGAAGCAGGAAAGATTCGGGAAGGTGTCAGCCAGGGCCTATCTTGAAAGTGTCATCCCAGCATTTGCCTGGTGTGATTGAGGAAAACCTCAGTCAGGATGGTCGGCCGCTGGGATCGAACCCAGGACCTCTCGAATGCTACGCTGATTTGTTACATTCGTTTCAACTCATGTGATTTTAAGTTTCGAAAATATTGTACTAATTATTCACAAATTTGGAAAAAGACAGAGCGAGAGAGAAACAAAATGTTACGTAAAAAAGAATGTGCTGCATTCTGCTACAAATCCAGTCGATATTTGTAGTATATTTTCACGTTCATTTAAAGTGTCTAGCTTTCGTTTACTTGTGTCACTATTCCAGGGCGTCTACCGCCCTGGAATACTCAGGAAAATCTATAATTTGTGAGGGAAATGCAGGAAAATTGATGTTCCACTATACTAAGAACTCAGAGAAAACTCAGGGAATTCAAGTCATAAAATCAGTAGACACCATGTCTACGTGATGGGCACCATGGCGGCCATCTTTGATTTGGGTCGAGAATTTTAAATGACTGGGGTCGTGTAACTTATAATTTTAGGAGAGCTCGTTTCTAGAAATTCAAATAAGTGATTTTTCACCTACGTTTATTTGTTTTAGAGGTTGGGATTTGGCGAATGTAATGGTTCCAGGTGATTCAGCTTGGCGCAAACCCTCCATAAACGGATCGAGATTGTGGAAATGAATGGTGGTCGCAGTACCAGGGTGATTGCAGCTGAGTTCAACGCACGTCATCCGGATAGAGCAGACCCATCACACGCAACCGTGTTCAAGATATTGAAGAAATTTGAGGAGGTGGGATCTGTGCGCGACAACCACGGGCTATAACGAAGGATAACACTGCAACAGCACGTGTGGCAGCCATTTTGAAGAGCCCCACACGCAGACCGATTACAGCTGTCAGTTCGAAGACCGTATTACGGATATGCATGAAAATAAATGTCATCCTTATAAGCTGCAAAATGCAACCGCATCTAAGTGAGTATGACCCAAACAGGTGGTTAGAGTTTGCACAATGGGCTCTGAAGGGATGCAATGCAGATCCAATTTTTCTTTGTGTGTGTTGTTTAGTGATGAGACCCTGTTCTATGTCCACAGTGAGGTCAATAAACAGAACAATCGTTATAGGTCTGACGCCAACCCATCGTGGTCAAATGACAGTGAAACAGATGGTGGGGCGGTGTGCGACATGGGTCACAAGACTTTTGGATCCTATGTTTATCCACGGCAACTTGATTGTTGAACGATACTTGGATATCCTTCGTGAAAACGTCTTCGCCTCACTTCACATCTTCATCTCCAACAATGTATCTACAATGGAAAGTGTGGGGGAAAAAGTCAACTCGAGTTTACAAGCGCGATTTTTCACAGTCAAATACCTGTACATTAGTATCCTACGATTAGTTTTCCCATTTACTAATACTAGAAAACTTGTTACTAGCATATTATTTTGTTTTAAAAATTATGGTTTCTACCCAATTTTAAGTCATTTTTTTTAAGTACATACTTAAATAGTAAGAAACAAGTAATACCCTCGAACTTTGGTTATTTTATGCGAATATTTTTTCTTTCCATTGCGCAATCATTATTAAATAAATAGTGGAAAAACTGCAGTTTTCTCATTTTTGTAGAAGCAGTACAAAAAAGCTTTACCGAGCGTTACTTGACGAATGTCTTTGTCTAAAAGTATACATATTGGAGCATTAAAACAGGCTGACAATGCTATTTACACTTCATTGTTAAAAAAAGAGCAAGCGTTACAATTTCATCGTTTTCACATCTTCCTCAGACGAAACACTAATCAACACTCAAGGTATGTATATACAGGTAAACCATTCCCCTCCTCATTGGCTGAATGGTGTATGACGCAACTGGAACATAGTGTCGATTAAAGCTAAGAGTATACGTATAGAGAAATCAGTCTGTATACTAGCATTGGAAATCACCAGCTCGCTAGCGACAACCGCAGCCAATCATGGTAAGTCATGCTATCACAATGTCTTGCGATATGGGAATTAGCAGGCACGGACACGCATATGCATGGAGGATAATTATACAGGAGACACGTTGTTGTATTGAAACTTAACATGTGAATCAGTGAAAAAAAAAAAAACTACTTCCCTTGCTTTAATGTCATACCTGTATGATGTCTAAAACATTATAGAGTTCACTAGGCCAGGATAGATAGTAACATTTGAAATTGGCTATCATAACTGGGAAATTTAAAAATGTTTATAGCATTCGACTTACAATTTAAAACCAAACGTGTCACGCCACTCTCCAGGCATTGACTGATTGAACTGCGAAGTAGGACCTACTGAATATAAATTTTGTTTGGTGTTGCGTTCCCCTGACTAGGAGTTCTACTTTCGCTCAGATTTTCCTGTCAGGGGCTCGCTGAGTCATATGGCTCTTTGGATTAACAAGTTTTCCCGGAAATATTCCGTTGACGTCAACTCAATGGTATTTGGGAATTGAATTGTGTTCACTGTTGTTCAGAATGGACATCTCTGCTCAACAGTGACCGTTCATAAAAAGCACCAGAAGGCCAAGAGATCTGGCCGCCTATGTCTTCCGCCAGTCTCGTCCCAGAATTCGTTTACTTTCCAAAATTAATAAATTTTAAAAAATAAGCTACATATAAATAAATAACGAATAAATAATAAAAAACAAAAAACAGGGGCTATAGAACAGTCCTTATTTTTTGGAATACTTTGTCCGCTCTTCTCTTCCCAACACGTCTTTCCATTCCTCATTTCTACTCAACCACCATTCCAGTTCATCGCTTTATCTTCCGTTTCCCTAATTATTTTTGTTACCATTTCCTAACCAAAATCCTTTCGTCTAGTATCTCCACCCCTTCTCAGTCCATATCTTGCGCCTCTTACTGTGCATGTTTGTAAATAGCATTTCTGTCTCTTTTTAGTCTGACGTCATCCTTGTGTTGTTTAAGCCTTTCCTGTGATTCCTTTTTCATCTTCCTATACGTTTTCACTCCTACCTTTCCCAACAGCCGCTTGATCTTCTCGGTAATTGTTCCCCCACTTTCTATCCCGAACCAATTTTTCTTTTCGTTCTCCTTCTTTCTTCTTTTTGTGCCATTTTCTCCTCATCATTTTTCTGTCATCCTTATTCTCCTTTAATTGTTCCTCAAACCTTTCAACATCTCTCTTCTTTTGATCTTCTTCGTGTTAATCGCGTCTATTCTTTCCTCCATGTTCCTTATGAATTTTTCTTAAGTTATTTCATCAACGTCGCTCCCCTTGTGGAAAAAAAACTCCTGCTGCACATTTCTTCTGAAACCATGAACTTACAAATCTTCCGTCCTATCGTTTTCTCAATCCTGATATGCAAGAAATGTAATACTTTGTTTTCCTCCGTCTCACTTTGCCGTTATCATTGAGCTCCATAATGAATATATCTAATGTTCTTGAGCCTTTCCATAGACCCAGACAGCCATGCCTGCAAAACAATGGCAGTCTGTCCTTTCCTTTCTCCATCACCATCCTTTCCCAATCATTCATCACCAAATCTACTAACACGGCATATACAAGATCCTATAGTGAGGCCTTCTTTTGCACGCACTATCTTGCCACCTATCTTACAAAACCCATTCTCCCATACCGCATTCTGTCACTATCCCACCCTTCTATAACTGTCCGTCCCATTTCTTTATTCACTATACGCAATATTTCCTCTCTTCGTAGACTTGAAAACATGCATTTCACATCAACACTGAACATCACAGTAATTTCCCTCACCACTTCAGGTGAATTCACCACTCTTCTACTTTCTAGGCTTTCTCTTAGTGCCTCAGTATAATTATATTCTTATTGGGGCAACTTATCTGAGTTTCATCGCCGGATTCGAACGTATATGTTCAGGATTCACTTCAGAAGATTTAAACGGATTATAATCTCTTATCAGACGCGGTCCGTAAATACAACGCATTTATACAATCCTCTTCTTCCGTCCTGAGCCTTTCAGACTAAGTCAAAACAACCTTCCATTAGGAGATGAGCGGTCAGTTTAAAACATATAGTTAGTTGTTTTTTGTCGCCATTGTTAAATGCTGTACATTAGAATTCTATGTAGTTACAGTTTTCATTCATTTGTAGGGACCATTTCCTTCTCCTTCTGTTTTTATAAATTATAATTTCATAGAGTTCAGTAAGCAAGCAAACAACGTTAGAGGCGATTTGATTTAGTTCACTTGTACATTTATTATTATGATTTTAATAAATGCTTAGAACGAATTCCTCTCAGCAACCAACTTATATTAGAATTTCTAATAGAAGTGAGGTTACTACATTATTTTCATGCGACTTGTCTGAATAAATTCTATGTTCTACCAAAAAGTTTTGTGGTTGTTTGAATCCTACCTATCCATTTTTATAATAATAATAATAAAAAAAGGTTAAGCTCCCACTGGTTACAATATTTGAGTATTTAATAGCGGACAAATAAATCAGATTTCTATTAGTAAACCCTGCAATATTACTCACACTTCGTTGAATACGTCATAATTTCAAAAATACTTAATGGTTTCGAATTGTTTGACTGAATTCGAAAAAAAAAAATCACATGAAATATAAGGAATTTGTACTCTTGTTATAGTGGGAATATACCTGTGCTGCTGTGTGGGAAAGTATTTTGTTGGTATCCCAAGAATTATGGCTACTGAATTTATATGTTGAGTCCAGACGTAGTCTGTGACCTTTTCCTGGCAAAGTGAAGACGTTGGTTGGTCCAAGTGTAGAAATTGATGGACATTCAATTTTTCGGTGCAGAATGGCTAACGGTGTGGATTGGAGAAACCAAAAGGTATTTGGTAGCTACCCTATGAAATACTGCTACTTATTGTAGATACTGGGACCAAGCATATTTTACGTCACTCTTCTCAAATGATGTTGCAAAGCTGTATGCTATAGGTTAGCCTAACGTTTGGGTTTGAGGGTCCAAAATGTCTTTGGTAGTTACGCACGTATATGTTAGTAGTGATGGGATTTTTCCTAGGAAATATGTTTCATAAATTCAATGTCACTGAACGTAAATAAAATGAATGTTTTATTTAACTGATGCGTTCACCGTAACAGTAGTGTAACACAACTAAAAAAACCTGACAGTCATCATAATTAAAAGTAGACAAACTAATACTTAAGACAGTTTATCTTATTTTGTAAAAGGGGGTTATAACGTCCATAAATAAAAATTCAATTTTGGGTTACAACCTTGCACAGAGCTTCTCAAATGCAGACCATTGTATCGGTTTCATTTTAAGAGTTTACATAAAATGAACTAAATTTTAAAACCTTAAAGATATATTTCAGAAATACTTAGAGTAGTAGTAGTCCGAATTGACGCTTTTCTCTCATTTTGACATCATTTTGTGTGCTCTAATAATATGTCCATTCACGTTGTAGATCCACACACACATAATTACTGCCACTTTTCAGTAGGATATCTATTTTGTTTATTTTCGTGTTCGTATCACTGACGAAGTCACGTGTCCCGTGCAATGAGTACGCGTGAAGAGGTATGTATCTCTCCACGTATTCTCGACCTGTGAGGTGGGGTGATCAGTCCCACGCTCGACTGCCCACACACACACTCCTTGTTCTTTGAAGTGTGGCACTGTCACTTGATCACGATTGCGCTGCTGAAAAAAAATAACTAACAATTGCCATGGTTTGCTTTTTCGTATCTTTTGCTTTAGGCGTAGTGTCCAGGCAAACCGTACTTCCGCATTCAAACACTGACAGAGCACTGTACAACCTGGGTGCAGGGCACCTCCACTCCTCGCTGTCTTACACAGTGCTGCCAACCCCAAATTCGGGACAATAAACCTGAATCACACCTTAGTATAATTGTTGATGTCTCATGGCTCTATTGTTGGTCAAATGGAATGGAAAATGTTCGTTTCAAGTTGATTTAAGTATAACTATTTCGATATATTATGAGATTAGTCCCAATAATGGTATTTTCTTCAGTCAGACATGTCAGAGGAAATCTTTTTCCTTTCTGGTGGTTGAGGTGGTTTATTTTAAAATTATTTGTTTTTAAAGATTAGGTTTAATTTTTCCCAAGTAAGATAATAAAATGTAACCCAGATGCCTTGAAGGATGACTTACTACACTATCCATTGAGAATGGGAATTGATAATGTGACCTTGAAAGTATTTTAAGTAATGCAGTTCTTCGTTGATCATATTTTGTGCATTGGAAGAAAATGTGGTTTTCAATGGTCTGATTATCTTAGCAATCTCAATACGGTGTGTTCATCAGAATTCTTTCAAGATCACAAACTACACACAAATATATCTCTGTTCTCTTCTTAGTAACGGGTAGTTGAGGGGTGATATTGGTGAATAAAACCTACAAGAACTTGTCTCTTGTACCATATTAATAATGTTCTTTAATTGTCCACTTAATAAGTTTTTTTTTTAAGTTTATAATGATGGCTTTCTTCACTGGATTATCTTAAAATTTAATTCACACTTGTAAAATTCCCTTAATTTTCCAGGTCCTTTCTGGATGTTTATAGGTGATTTTGTGAATATTTCGGTATTCCTCATTTTCGTAAACTTAAATGTTACCTATAATTTATTGTATGAAAAAAGAATTACGTCTGTACGTTAATTAGTTACTAAGATGTGATTTGTGAAAAGTAAAACGTTCACAACAATTGATTTTTTTTTTTGTTTTCAATAAAAATTCCAAATGGTCTATTAAATTTCCATAAAGAGCTCATAGAAAGAGAATGATCAAAATGTGCGACTTGTGGTCTGAACCGGTCATATAAAATTACGAACATTCCTGGAGTTACTTTATGGTTAACTCTGAAGGCGGAAGATACATTTACTACTACTGCTGTTCGATGTTAATTAAACGTTTCACAAACGAGGAACCGAGTCAATATGAAAATTTCTAACTTGCTTTTATTCTGAGTTTGTAACGTAGGACGTTCAATATCTTTTCGCGCATGACAGGTTTTACACCCAACAACTCTGGGATCACATTACACTAGCAGGCAGAAGAGGACGCGTGCAATTCAGATCTGAAATGTTATAACAAGGCTTTGGTTCCTTCTTTATAACAACGCACCGAGTCGCCAATGGTAGAGCGTTGGCGTAGCATTCGGGAGGTCGTGGGTTCAATCCCAGCGGCCGACCATTCTGACTGAGGCTTTTCCAGTTTTTTTTTTACTCAGCCACACCAGGCAAATGCCGGGATGCGCCTTCAACACAGGCCCTAGCCGACATCTTCCCGAATCCTTTCTTCTCCCCTATCCCTGCCTGAGCCTTAGATGCCTAAAGGTCGTAAATAAAATTCAAATTATAACAACGCATTTCCATTAGAACAACTTCTGCAAGGCCTAATTTTATGCTTTACATAAAAAATAGTCACCTTTCCGAATACATGTTTTTTTAAAGAAAACTGTGGTATTTTGACATACATTAGGGGAAGAAGGTCTGATCGTGTAGAATGTGCAACCTGGTTTGGATATCACTTGTCCATTTCTGCTACATCATCAAAAATTGACTATTTTCTGGAATTTTACCACTTTTTCATACCTAGGTTCTTGTAACACGAATTTATTGCTAGATATGGAGGTAACACAAGGTCAGATTGAAAAAATAAAAAATTCTACCATCCTGGATGTGCTACAATGGAAACATAACACACACACAAAATACGCACCTTTTCACATGGAAGAACTTTTGCAGTGGTAAAGTATGCGTATTTTGATACAACGTGTGTGTTCCTTTGGTGGAGATGTGTTCGGTATGTATACTTAATTGCTCAGAAGTAAATAGCTAAAAGAAAAACACAAGTACTGAACTTAAATGCGATGAACATTGTTCGTATGTTGATCATATTTTCTGATACGCTCTCCGAAAACCTAATATTTTGTGTCCATGTGAGCTTCTTTACACAATTGATCCAATCTTGGTAGCCACGTTATTCGATTAGGACCTTAATACCAATCCACTTAGTATGTTGTATAAAAGCCTTCCATCATGGTTGAACCGTCAATCCAAATTTCAACAACATCCAACATGTCGAACTGTATGTACAGTACTGTAGGCAAAGAACTAAAAAAAAACTCTTAAATATGTATAAGAGTCCTTGGTACGAATGTGTGTGTTAGTTTTCATAGTTTTGAAGATTCTGGACAAATTACAAGCAATGATGAAATTTTAGAAAGTGGTCCCAATAATACATGTGAATGTGTATCAAATGAAGTATCTGATATTTTGACATTGTTTATTTCAGCTGAGAAATTAGAATTCCCGTAATTGATGACGTCACACGCCTACCCAATTACGGGAATTCTAATTTCTCAGCTAAAATAAACAATGTCAAAATCTCAGATAGTTCATTTCATACACATTATTGGGGTCGCTTTCCAAAATTTCATTATCGCTTGTCATTTGTTCAAAATCTTCAAAAATATGAAAACTAACACACACCGAAGGTACGAAAGCTTCTTCAAGTTACACAACTCGTTCTATTCACGTACAATTTTAATTTGTTCGTAATACAATAACATAGAAATGAGAAAAATCGATATGTAAAATCCTAGAGTACTGTAGTTTCAAATAAAGTCTTTATGTGTACAATACTGTACTGTATTTTCGATTTATTGAATTGTTATTAACGTCCTAAACGACCTGGTAAGCTACTAAGGACGGCACCTACAGTTTAACGTGGGCTCAGAACCACTTTTCACCCCAGTGGGAATCGAACCCGGAATCCCTTTACTATAAGGCATTACCACTCATCCACCGGGGATACATGTATTTTAGTCTTTCATAGGTTCTTAAATTAAAAATTACTTGTAGTGTAATTACTGTACTGTATTTTCACTGAATATTGCGAGGAGTTTTCTAATAATTCGTTCATAACCCAAAGTATAAATCACATTTAGTGTGTGCAAAATGCTAAAATAAAATATATATATTATTTGTTACTGCGAAAGGATTCGGTTAATCGGGACTCGAGTGTAATATTCAAATATTCGCACCTAATCCCAGTATATTAGATCCCCAGTTTTTGGAAATTTCTGAGTCCATATTAATCCAGTCCCTTTTTTTTTTTTAATTATCCATTTCAAGTCCTGAAGAATTAAAGCCTCATGATGATTACCATCAAACACAGAACACAGGAAATTATACACGCTTTTTTTTTCTTTTCCTGAAATAATGATTCATTTGCTCAAAGTAAACTCGCACAAATATCAAATTAACAATACTTTGCACTAGGTACAATATAAGATCAAGGATTTTGTGAAAGTATACGAAAATCAAATATTTAGACTTTTTTTTTCTAAGAAGGAACAAAAGTATTACAGTTTTAACAATAGTAATTATTTTGCTTAATAGTAGGTCAAACGTGCTTGGCTTACCTTCAACTTGGTACAATTTCCTCGCTACCAATGAATGAATCGTCTCTCAAAATCGTCTGGCAGCGAGGAAAATATACCAAGTTAGATTTGATCCTCGCCATGTAAACTTACATCTGATCAAATGTTCTTTGCATTTTGTTTATATAATGTTTTTCAACTTAATGCTTTTTATGCTGGTATTATAACAATACGGTATTGTGTACATCTTCAATAAAGAAAAGACAGTTTCCTGACAAGACCTACTATTCTTTAATAACCACAAACAAATTAAAGCGCTACAAGTTTCGGATGTATACCTCCATTTTCTTCAGACTGAACTACACAACCCTCCATACATAGTTGTATACCTACGAAATCAACGTTTTGGTTTCTCTTTGTGGTTGTTAAAGTATAGCTAGCCTTGCCAGCAAGCTGTCTTTTCTTTACTCTACACAGGTATTGCAGAAATATATTATAAGTCGAAACACAGGGAATAACGGAAATAGGTACATAATAATTAAGAATGAAAACATATCGAAAGTAAACAAATTTAAATACTTGGGAGCACACGTAACAAGCAGAAACGAGGTAATGGAATAAATAAAAAGTCGTTGAGTATCGGACAACGTATGTTTCTGTTCAGTAAAGAAACTCCTAACCTCGCGACTAATATCAAGAAAGTTGAAACTGAAAATATACAGAACGGTTATTCTGGCAGTAATACTTTACGGTTGCGAAAGTTGGAATACAAATCTAGCAGATGAACATAAATTACGTGTGTTTGAAAATATGGTTTTGAGAAAGATATACGGGCCGAAACGGCACGAGATGAGTGGAGGAGACTGCATAATGAAATCACGACGACTTAGATGGGCAGGCCACTTAGCTCGGATGGGAGAAAAACGATCACATTCCATCTTGGTTGGAAGGCCGGATGGAAATAGACCGTTGAGAAGACCGAGACGACGTTGGGAGGACAATATTAGAAGGGATCTTCGAGAAATAGTTGTTTGTGATGAAAACCGGCTTGATCTTGCTAAGAATAGATCCCGATGGCGAACGTTTATTACTACGGCGATAAATTTGCGAGTTCCGTAAGCCATAAATAAATAAGATATTGCACAAAACGTTTGAACTTCCTATGCAATCCTGTTGAATCAATCAGAACCATGTATTCAATAGATCTCCACTGGGTTTAAATCATGCGCAACAATTTTGAAGGCATCATCACCACTCGGCTAGCGGCGGGGGGTAGCTACCCCAGAGTAATGAGAGTTTACCAGAGAAAAAAAAAAGTCGCGTCTTTTCATGCGGTACATTCGTCAATGATACAAGTTTATGTGAATACTTTCAATGTCCTTTCTTTGCCCTATCTTTTTAAAACCTTCTTGACTCTTCTCGCAAAATATTTCCGTTTGGTAGTGAGGTAATCATAGTTTGTAGTCCTATAAATTGAAAAATATTACTATTATTTTCACCATGTACTAAAGGACTTACCTTGTCTAACAGTTTGGAAATGCTGTACCACTTAAATGTATTTCATATCATTTTTACCTTTTAAGTTAAGAATTCACCTGCAAGTTAGCCCGTTAAGAGCAGAGGACGTTTAGTAACAACCAGAAGAGCACAGCCGAATAAGTACCTCTGCTTTTACTCATGATGATGTAACTATAATTTTGAAATCTGTTAACACAAATCCTGTCAATATAATCGCTAAGGTCACCTGAAGCACCATACATAATTTAAATCACATCACGTGTTACCTACCACATTTCATAAGTAAAATAAATAAACAAAACCTAACTAAGACGTCAAAAAGAATTTAAAAACAATATTTTTATAGTGTCCACTGAACTTCGTCGGGTCGGATAAGATCATAAAAAAACTTATTTACGGGAAAACCAGAGTGAGTTACGGAGCAGACTGAGCCTTTACCTTACTCAGGTTTCTCGGTACGTACGTAAAATTCATCATTTTATTCCTCCCGACAAAGTCGTGAGTGTACGAAATATTATGACATGTTCTTAACGAAGTTTCATTCTTTTTACTTACTTTTAATCAACATAGACAGACAGAAACAGTATCAAGACTGTCACACGTGTAACAATAAAAAAGTTTAATCTTTTCTTAGTGTTCAGATATTTTTCCCTTCCAGATATTTTCACGACGTTACTTTTACATCTGACTTGTGCTTTCGCAGGCTTTAGGTTTATTATTATTATTTTCTGTTTAAGACAGTAATCGTATAAATGATCCTACCGAGAAATAACACATCAGAAAACTTTTGAAAGTTTGTTTAAATAGTACATTCGAATCAAACTTACTGCCCTCGGGAATGCTTTATGGTAAGTCTACATTAGTTCTTGTTGATCAACATGTTTGTGTGCGCGAGGATTATCTAAAGACCGTGACAATCTTCAATAAATTAATTTGCTTAACAAGTAACGATGCGTATGTATTCTCCTTGTCTTCAAACTTCCTAACAAAAATGAAATTGTTTATTTTGGTTTACTGCACAAAAATGTGCACTGACTTTGTACATTTTTTTTGCGTGACGTTTATAAATTGTCACGGTCTTTAGATAATCCTAGCGCGCACAAACATGTTGATCAACAAGGCCTAATCTGGACTCACCCTTAGATAAAACTGCGAAACTTCTCGCTACGTAACTGGGAGCGTCGTTAAAGCCTGAGTGCATACGTCATGTAAGCTTTTAATGTTAAATTATGTTGTTTGTATGTATGTACTAGAAAATATGTGAAAAAGTAGAAAAATAAGTAAACTGTGCTAATTGGTGAAGTGAATAAAAACGAGTAAATGCTTATACTTGCCTATTTTTAAGTAAACACTTGGGACTAAGTGAAGAAAAATCCTGAAAAACCTTGGCCGACAGCAGGACTCGAACTTGTGACACTTCGAAGTCCCCGCCTGTAACCACTAAAATACAGAAACTGGTTTAATAGGAAGTACCGTAAACTGAAGCGAAGTGAGCAGTTTTCAACTTCCAACCATTGTCCTAACTTTATTTTTTGCTTTTTTTAATGTAACAAAATTTTCTCAAAAGGGTCTAGATTTAGAGAATGGGGTGAAGTTGACCAGTTTCAGAAATTTTTCAACAACTTTGGTTATGCAATAGAGGCGATGGAAATGGACATATAGAAACTTAATGTTAGTAACAATTTTTGCTTCTTTAAAAATTACTGTGCCTATAAAAGCACAATTTTCAAATTCCAGGCTTCCATGTCTTGAGTCATACCAAATGCTCCAACATCTACCCTCTTATCCTAATTAACGAGCGGCCGTAGCTCAGCAGTAGAACGTTGTCCTAGTTTTCGAGAGGTTCTGGGATCGATCCCAGCGTCCGGCCATCCTGACTGTTTGTTCAGGTTTCCCCCCTCAGTTCCACCAGGCAAATGCCGGTATGGTTTCTTCAAGTTAGGCCTTGGCCAAATTTTTCCTGTATTTGTTCCCTTCCCCTATCCCGGCCTGACCTTTAGATGTCTAAAGGTCACAAATAATTTTTATCCAAATTTACTTAAATATATCATATTATTCAACAGTCGCCGTGGTAGCGCATCTGACTACGAATCGGGCGCCCCGGGTTCAAATCCCGGCCAGAACACTGCAGACTTTTCTCGCAGTGTTCCCATGCACTCAGCCTCCTATCAAATTGAGTACCAGTGTCCTTGGTACTCCTGGGCACCTTGGGAAAGTAAAGGCGGTCGAGCGTGGGACACCACTTCACCTCAACTCGTACCGTAGGTCAAGAAAATGTGAAGCCCTACTTCCACATTCCCCATGCGCCGTTCACGGCACGTGCGTATCGCACAGGGGTTAGCCTTTTTTTACCTTATATCACATTATTCAACCCAATTAGAAAATAAGGTATCGGTACCGTACTGTCTACTCTAAATAGCCCGGTAATTTTACTGTTCGTGTAAAATGCGATGTCCAGGTTAACTATTCCTATACGTTTCGTAGTCAACTTCGCACCCACAAAATGAGCAAATTTTGCACTATTTTACGTTTTAATTTATTCAACGGACCTTTCTTTAGTTGCAGTTTTCATGAGAAGCTGTCACCAAGGTTCTAGGCTACTGTTTTAACAGGACAAAAAATTCCTAGCTGGTATTGGAAGAGATGCAGCAGTAAAGTTGGAAAGCATTAAAAATAAGTGAAAAAAAGGGAGGGTAATTTACAGAATTTTTAACACGAATATAAAATACTATTAACCTTTTAACTTACATCATATAGCAAAAGTTCTAAGAAAGATATATTTAAAAAAAAATAATATTAAAACACACCATTTAGTTCCAATAGGCCAAAACACAAAATCTGAAGAAGTGGTCCCCATTCTACAGTACTCAGATACCATTTTTACGCTTAGTATACGATATATTTAGTAATCTGGTCCGTATTACTTGAATAAGAACATATTTTCCATAGTTAGCTGTTATACCTGTCCTCTCATGTTCCTTTCAATACTAAAAAATTTACTCAAAAATGCAAAATGTTCGTATTGATGCACGCAAACGTCGAGCTGACGCAGCAAATGTAATTATTCTGTAGTCTACAGGATAAACGCGACTTGAAATTTTCATTACGATTTTCCATATTTTAACTCCTCCTTGCAGTTACTCGTCATATAATATTTCTTATGACCGCTTCATCGACTTCATCAGAGAACTTATGATGCGAATTTAAAATTCCTCTCGCTACTTTCCGTACCTAGATCTTCAGTTTTTATCAAGTACTCTTATTTCGATGGACTCTTTTTTATTATATTTTTCAAAATAAAACACCTGTATTTAAAAACAATAAACAGACAATGAAATGTTCTCCCACTGATGATTTAGCAGTATTAAATGCAGTGTGAAAACCAATTACAGAAAATTTTAAATACACATCATAACATTAACATCTCTGTAAACATCGCGGCTGGATGGACGGAACGATCGTTAACACATTTACAACTACTCCACGAATCTGAATTTATTTTTAAGGCCTTTAGGCAACTATGGCTCAGGTCGTATGGATGATGATGGGGTGAACTGGTGGAATGAAGAAAGTGGGAGCACCCCGAGAAAACCCACGCACACGGTATTTGTTCACCACAAAGCCCACATGGGATGGGATCGATCCGACGACCCCTAACACCAGAGGTGAGCGCTCTACCAACTGAGCCACCCTGGCTCCAACTACTACACGATGACGAGAAACTTGGAAATAACTTACGCAACGCTATACACTAACTCTCATTAACTTTACACAAGGATTAAGATGTCTCCGTACCTACGCTGCGTGTGCGTGTTAGTTTACTTTTTTTTAAAAAAAAAAAAAAAAGATACTGGATAAATGACAAATAATAATAAAATTTTGGCAAGCGACACCAATAATACTTGTGAATGTGTATCAAATAGACTCTCAAAAATTTTGGCACTGTTTTGTTTTAGCTGAGAAATTAGAATACCGGTATTGCGTAGGCGTTTGATATCATCAATTTCGGAAATTAGAATTTCTCATCTAAACTAAACAAGGTCAAAATCTCAGGTAGTTTATTTGATACAGATTTACATCTATTATTGGTGCCGCTTTTCGTAATTTCATTATTGTTTGTCATTTATTCTGTATCTTCAAAATTATGAAAACTCTCACTCACACACATACACGCAACGTAAATACGGAGGCCTCTTAAATATAAAGTTAACAATTTACGTTCTACATGCAGAACTCAGTTCTAGTACCACACTAAAGAGAATTTATCTGCGACTTCCAGAACATACAAAAGCTCAAGATAAGGAAGATAATTAGCCTTGTGCTAATTCCTGAAGCAATGTCAAAAAGTATAAAAGATTATGTTTACAAGCAAGTGGTTTTCAGATGCTTTTCACATAAAATATTATTAATGCAAATAGTACATTTTTGAACCTACTGTGTAACGCAATTCGGTATTCACTTCAAACTATAAGTCCAGTCCTTATCTCCACCTGATAGACCATAATGGCAAACCACTACTGGTTCACCTTTAGCAGGGACCTTCATGGCAATCACCAATAAGAATAAGAATAAAAAAACACAACTTCAATGTTCTTTTATAGTTAATTCTGAAGTAAGTAGATTCTCTCATCAAAAACAACTAAAGAGTTACAACGAGCCATGTCAATTTTATTAGGATTATTACCTTATAATTAAATGCTACGAGCATACAGCCATTTAGTTAAAGATTTTCGTAGTAAAAAAACACCAGATCGCTACATGAATACTGAAGTTTTATTTAATAGATGCTCCGTTCGTTCACCTAAATGTGCAGTATGCTGCGATGAAATTTGCACTAAATGACAGTAAGGTTAATGACAATATTCGTGTCTTTCAATTATATATATATATATATATATACAAAGCTGTACCTCGTGATCTTTGTATAAATGGTATTACTTTCGATACAAAAATTAAGTGTGCTTCAACGGGAACACATTTCCATTGGAACTTAATGCAGAATCTAAATTAGAATACACCATTATTTAAAGTACAACACGTTACGTACAGAATGCTTTAAAAGCTTTTACCAACTACTTGTAACATGGAATGAAAATACCATTCTTACAAAATTAACGTAAAAAAAGACAAAAAAAAAAAAGTACGCAAACATACATACGGTCGCAGTGTTCGCAAAAAAAATAAAAAAACTTAGAAGTTAAATATACCATGCAGAAGCTTTTATTTCACTGCTACATCGTGTGAAGAATGTGGTTAACAATGGCACTGAGGCCTTTACTTTTTTATGAAAGTACTGACAGGATGACATGCATATCTCCGGCCAAACTGTGTTGCAAATGTTCATACTAGATATGCCGGTAAACTAAATGTAATGTAAGACTGGTACACGAATACTTGTTTTAAATTCAAACCGTCCTGTCTCGTTAATTACACTAATTCTTGACAATAAATGAAAACAATCTACCATAACATACGTGGTGCTTAATTTAGTAAACAAGACTAGACCTTTTTCTACGAAACTTGGCTTGTTGACTGGTTCTGCTAACTATTTCATCATCTCTTCGTAATTTTCGCTTAGGAACGAACTTCAGAGCTTTCATCCAATCACCACTTGATCTAATCTCGAGCATAATTTGAATCATTTGATTTATTGTCAACGATTTTCCCCCACCGGGGCCCCATTCCAAATGCCTATCGATGGGTAACTTGGCTACTTTCAGACCTTCTTTCTTTGCTCTGGCCAACGACAACGGTTCATTATTGGATTTGTCTACCATTGCTCCAATAACATATACAGCATCATGATCATACGTTAGTAGCTCCTCTCTACAATGAGGTGTCAGATATACAATCTTTTCCTTAGGAAAAACATCTAGATAACTTTTTTCCGTTACATTTATAGGAAAAGAATCATCATACAATGGCGGAACGAACTTTTCAAACCTCCGAATAAGTGACGAATTTCGTTCTGCATTACACAAGTATAGATTATATGGTTCATTATGCATACGATTTTCGGAAAACAACAGCATTAACTGAAGGGCACAGTTCTGACTTTCATGCGCTGTCATATGTGAATCGTAACTACAATCAATAACTATTGGTTGATTGAATAACATAGCTTTCACAAGGTTATTGTTATAAAAGGAATTAATTGTTTTGTCATATAAACGTAGAAAAATTGTGTTTCTACACAGTCCATAAATTATATGATCCTCACTAATGGTCTCAGTTTTTGTTTCACCAAGAACCTTCTGTTTCTCTTCCTTCTTGCGTTTATCGTTTTCCCTCCTCTTCTCGTTTAGCCACAAAAATTTGTAATATTTTCTTCTCTTAGATCTTGTCTCCATACCAAGAAGTTCTTTCCACTGACCTGGCCTGACCATTGCTGGCACACGAACCCCATCCTGTTTGAGAACTTCATGTTCAAGAATTAACACTTTAAGTTTCTTTTCTAAATCCTCGTCACCTCCAGCTATATTTGAAATATCCTCTTGTGTTGTATATTGAACGTACGGTTCCTCCTCAGTATCAGGTGACGGAATACTACCAGACATGAAACGGCACACCATTGTATTATACGGCTTTTGATACACCTTAGAAAGTAACATGTTTTTCACTACTGGCTCATCCACTTTCATGAGATATTTGTAAGAGCTCCACGAAATGTAGAAACGTTTAGATTGTCTTCCCAAAGCACTCGCCAATACCACCATCTTCCGTGAGCAGCACTGCATGTTGCCGTCGTTCTTATGCAGTTGCAACGTATCAATTACTGTGCTTGCAACATATTACCATTTCATTTACGAGTAAATAAACTTGTTCAAATGTAATCGGCATTCTTTTCGTATCTTCTGCACACAGCCACAAACACAATTAGCAATAAACACACGCAACTCCTTTGCTTCTCAATCCTCCATGTGCGAATTCAATGTTGTCAACCGCAGTCTATATAAAATTATACCAAATGTCTGTATCATAGAATGTCATATTATAACATTATAATATAAAAGAGACATGATGAGAATAATGATGGGTTTCACGTAACTTTTGGAAATGAAAACGGAGCGAAATCTACACATGGATGAAGGGAAAATTATAAACTTTTAAACCCAAGAGAAAAATAATTATGTTTAGCCACAACACATCTGATTTGAATACACTGCGCACAACACGCATCGCGATAGGCGATTTAACACTGATTACTTGCAGAATTGCTACCTTCATGCGTTTCGGAACTCGTAATTGGTAATGACGTAATATCTTTGTACTGCGTATCTGTAAACTCATAGTGAAATATTTAACTCTCAATAATACATTTATGTCATTACAACGTCGTTCTGAAAGTTTTATGGCACAGAAATATCCATAGAACAAATCAAACCACATTTTTTTTTTAGGTACCATGTACAGTTGCCTTAAGTTTTTAGCTATATCTACAAATTATTTAGTTCCTCTCTGGCAACTGGCAACTCTGAACAGCAGAAGTGGAAGGTCATTGAGCGGTGCGACGCGACGCGATGCGATTGATGATTCTGTAAATGGTTGGTTTGGTAGTGTAATTTTTTAGTTCTTTGGAGGACTGGTATTATGACACAGAGTAACGAGGTAATTCTAATAACATTACATTTGCACAATTTCTACAAATAATTTATATCTTAAAGCGCACTCAGTAGAATAACAAGTGCTCAAATAAATATTGAAGAAATTACCTTTTCGTACATGTCAAAATAGTTCATTGTTACAGTTCAACAATTTGCTTATTATTCCTTATTCTCGAACACGGAGAATGCTTGTGACTAAAATCTTAACTGCAGGTCCCGAACTTCGCCGATAGAAGTTTATTAGATGAAGTCTAGTCGATATTATCCAAAAATGTCAAATTTACTTAAGAAAGTGATGTTTGCAACGTGTACTAAAGTGTAGAAACGTGAATAGAAACTAAACTAAGTTACTTTGACTTTATCCACTTTGAAAAGAGAAAAAAAAGTAGAAATTTAATTTTCCCTATGCGTATTGAAGGAAGGATAAACTACCGTGCAGGTAGTGCAACTGGACGCCAGGCACAATTTAATGCTATAGTCTTGAAACTTACTTTTTCAACATTATATATTGAATCAGGTTCTCTTCCTCACCCTTACATCACAGTTTAAGGCGCTACGCCGACAAACGCGTTCCAGTACCAGTATCCAGTACCAAAAGCACTCAACCACTTTTATATATCCAGTACCATAAAAATCGCTCTGCACACCACTTTTCATTGCTTTTTCCGGCTGTTATTCCGAAGAGAGAATCCAATTACCTTCGGTTCATTCTTTTTATTGTTTACAAGTAGGTTAGGTTATTTATATATATATGTATATAACATAACCTAAGTTAACCTAACCAAGAAAATAATGAAAAAAGTGTTTTAAAAAATCTTATAAATTTATGTTGGCTCCTCAGATACGGAATTTTATCCATCACAGATCCCAGACACCCGTTGAGTAATACGAAAACCATAAAATAGTGACCCATGGTTAGGTGGAGGTTAGTAGTCAGGTTCGGCTTATTTTTTTTCACACGATTTATTGTTAATAAAATGGTAACCATTGGTTAGGAATCAGGTTCGGTGTTGTTATTATTGCGCACGCGATGAAAATTTACTCTATCTACTTTAGCTATTAAGTCATATGTTTTACATTGAGCACAGATGACAATTCTGGCAGGCGAAGGGATACTAATGGCGTCACACTGTGTTATGAGCGACACGTATTTTCGGCATGACGCCGTTAGAAAAATCCAGAAACTATCTTTTTTTTTTAATTATACGCGATGCACTCCCCTGGGCTTCCACACGCCGCGGGTAGCCGTGCGGTCTGAGGCGTTAATCCAACAGCTCGAAGGTCCCGGATTAGCACGAAAATTCGCTGCATGGTAGATGAGATATTACTTACTCGATGGTTTACGATGCTCGCAATTTCATCGCCATAGGATTCGAAACGTTCTCCATAGGATTTTGTCCTGAACAAGCTCAAGCCAATTTTCATCATAAACACCTACTTCTTGAAGATTCCTTTTAATACTGTCCTCTCTCCAACGGTCTATTTTCCTCCGTTTTCCAACCAAGATAGAATATAATCTTTGTTTTTTCCCCATCCGAGCTGGCCTGCTCTCCTTAGTCGTCGCGATTTCACAACATCGGGTGAGTCGTAAAGTCCGTGAAGTTCTTCATTATGCAGTCTCCTCCATTGGCCAGTCATCTCGTCCCGTTTCTCAAGACCTTATTTTTTATTTATTATTAAGTTTCAGATACAGCTGCAGTTGCCATTTTGCACAGAAACTAAATAACATGAAATTAAATTTTAAACAACACATAACACAGTAATTGATATCAATAACATGACGATTATAATACACAAGAGGAATAACTCATATATTGGTATTTAGCGTTCGATGGAAAGTGTTTTCAGATCCGAAAATCTGAATGAAAGAGTTTATTATTTCAGGTTATTCGCAAGAAAACACGGAATTAAAATTTATATATCAACTCTCCAGTTCTAAGATTCCCTTTAAGTATCTTGTATAAGTACATCAAATCTGCCAGCTTGCGACGAGAAGAGGGAACGTGGAGACCAAGAACGGATAATAACTCGGGTTTGGTTAAGCTACGTACTGATGATGGTATTCTTCTTTTGACTATATCAAGAAAAAAGTTGAGAACAAAATCAATATGAGAGATTAGAAATACTAGCCATGTTCCAAATTGGGGAGAAATGTTCAATTTTAGGGGAGATGAAGGTTTTGTAGAACATACTCAATGAATGAAGGTCCTTAAAAGGAGAACGGGAACAAAATTAGATGATGATGCAGAAAGAACAACACGTTGTTCGCGGCCAGTGAGATAGTCTCGTAGTAATGAAAGGAAGTTACCATGGATATTGAATCGGTGAGTTAATTTATAAAGCAGAAGATTACAATCAATTCTATCGAAAGCCTTACTAAGATCTAGATAGATGACATCAAGCTGTGTGTTATTGGACAGGGATTGGGTAGCATCAGAGAGTAAGAAGGACAGGTTGTTAAGAGTGGAACTACCAGGATGAAAGCCATGTTGAACAGAGTCTAGATAGGATGAGACAAAATTATAAAGTCTGTTTTTGATGATTTTTTCCCCACACACCACAGACAAAATAGATAAAAGAGAAATAGGTCTGTATGAAGAGAGACGGGTCTTATCTCCAAATTTCAGAATGGGTATAATATTAGCCTGCTTCTAAGAACAAGGAAATACACCTTCGGCAAAACACCTATTTAAAAGACGAGAAAAAGTGTAAGCCAATGATTCAGTAGCAGTATGTAAAAAATGCACAAAAAAAAATGTTATCAGAGCCGGGAGAACGATTTAGAGGTAAAGAAGAAAGCAGATATTTTACCTCATCAGATGATGTACTTAATGAAGACAGTGAATGCGAACAGATCGGTTCAAGTTGAGGAGGCGGCAAAAGAGGAGAGTGGACACAGAAATTGTTAGAGAAGTATTCATTCTTTTCACCGGCAGCTGTAGCCGAATCATAAATTAACTCTATCGGAACACGTGACTGACACCTTCTAGAGTTTATGAGAGACCAAAATCTCTTAGGATTGGTAGATATTTCAGATGTTACCTCGTTAATATAATTTTGATACTTTGCCCTAAGCAATTTCTTGGAGTAGCGCCTGATCTGGGAGAAAGAGCTATAAGTATGTGCATTAGGATGTTGCTTCCAAAGCTCCCATGCAAGTTTTTTATTTTTCAAAACTGACCGCGCTTCTGTATCAAACCAGGGAGGATATTTAAAGGATCGGAATTTCTTTGTAGGGACAAAGTCTTTACAGGTAGCATGAATTACATCCGTGAACAAATCAATAGCTTCACTTACAGTTAAGTTTTCAAGTATACATCATGGGAAAAGATAAACGCGGTTAATATCATTCCAACGAGCTTTTCTGCAAAGAGGAATATGCTGCCCTGGAGTGAAAGGAGGAGCTTTCAACTTTGTTTTTACAATATTAATGGATCGTTCCACCTCCAAACTCTCGTGATCAGATGAAAGTAAATTTAGAGATGGAGTGATAGTATATTTATCACATGTGGATAACACATAGTCCAAAATTAGATTGCCCCTTGTATTGTTCTTATTGTGTTGGAAAATTCCAAGACCATGTATAAAATTTTCCATGAACCAAGCTTCATTACTGTCTGTGGGAACCCCATTTTTTATACTTGACCACACCATGTGCATGTTAAAATCTCCGAACAATAACACATCACCTCTGGGACTATTTTTATGTGGACGGTAGAAACAACCAATTAGTAATTTTTTGTTTGCATTAAGACGCACTTCAGCCCAAACAGTTTCACAGTCAGTTTTCAGATCTTCTCTCATTTTCCTAGGCCACTTAGAGTTAATACACACTGCTACACCACCTGCTCTGCTTCCACGATCACTTCTATATACATTAAAATGCTGGGAAAAAGGTATTTCTGCACTAGATATAATTTCATTTAACCAATTCTCGCTAAAAATAACCCAGTCGTAGAGTAGAAACTCTGGGAAATGAATTGCACAATCTAATAATTTGTTGTTGACAAATTGAATATTTTGGTAATAACATATAAGAATTAATTCATTACTACGTGGATTGTGAACTGGACCGGGATTTACATGCACGTCTCCACACAGTAAAATCATAAATAAGAGTTTGTGCAAGTTTCAATTCTTCTTCACATTTTTACCCTGTACTTCGTCTTTCGAGAAATTCGTGTTAAGAGCTAGATTGGAAGCATAAATACCTGGTATTGTTATATTTGGGAGAAGACAAAATTCCTATCGCTGTATAATTGTTCATCATTGTAGCTAATGTCCAATGCCAGAATTTTGCTGTTTGGGAGACCATTCAAGCACATTATTTTCAAAACACACGTAATATATGTTCATCTTCTAGAGTCGTACAGCGTACTCCAACTTTCGCAACCGTATAGTATTACCGGAAGAATAAGCGTTATGTATATTTTAAATTTCAACTTTCTTGATATTAATCGAGAGGTTAGGAGTTTCTGGACTGAGTAGAAATGTACGTTGCCCGATACTAAGCGACTTTTTATTTCTTCTGTGACCTCATTTTTGCTTGTTACATATACTCAAAAGTATTTAAATTTGTGTGCTTTCTCTAATTTCTCATTTTTAATTGTTACATATCTATTTCCTTCATTCCCAGTGTGTCGGCTTGTTATCATATATTTTGTTTTCTCTGTGTTTACCTGTAGACCTATCTCATCGCACGCATCTACTAAGACATCGGTGTTACTTTGTAGTGAATCTATATCGTCCCCTATTAAATCTACATCATCCGCGTACACGAACAGTTGATTCAAGCCATTCAATGTTAATCTCTTTTCGTCCTCTTTTATTTTCTGAATCCCATATTCTAACGCAAAGTTAAACAGTAATGGTGACACAATATAGCAGTGTAAAATATTAGCTCTCAGTGAAACACGGTATTAATACAGCTGGGTTGCCAACATGAGAAAAATCGTAAAAACATATAACTTTGCTTCTAATTGTGGTAGAACATTTATCTTAGGTTTGTTTTTAAGCTAAGGAAACATAGTTAAAAAAAAAGTACCTATCACAGAAAAATGTTGCATTTTTCATTTCAAGGTTACACGATTTAAACTTTGAATATAAAAGAAAGTTCATCTTCAATTTCTTTTTAGGAATACAGTATATCAGATAATTAAATAAAGTCCATCTTTGGTGGAAGTTTCATTTTGGGATGACTTTTGGAACAGGAGTAAAAAAATACACTTTAATTCTTGTTGCACTAAACAGTTACATCCTTAGGGGCAAGTTCAGAAATGTCTGAAAGTTCCTCACTTGCCGTTTAGTTCCCATCTTGCTGTAGCTCTATTGTGTTGTATAGCAGTAGTACAAGGGACTAGTAAATTTATGTGGACATATACTTCTGTGAGTAGCAGGGTTGCTACCCTTCCCGATGTCCAGCATCCAGATACAGTGCGTTCCTTCTTTCTTCCTTTGTCTCCTGAGCGGTGATGCTCCACCACTACCAACACTCTACTTAAGCTATCGTTCAATAACTGCAGAACTGATCGTGTCATGTCTGTTGCTACTTTTGTGTTATTTTTCTCATCAATTGCCCTGCTTGAACCTTCCTAATAATTTGTTTCCTACTAACTAACGGAGCTCACAAGTTCATCGCTGCAGTAACAAACGTTCGCCATTAGATTCTATACTGGGCAAGGTCAATCCACTTTTTTGTAGCACGAACATCTATTTCTCGAAGATCACTTCTAATATTGTCAATCCGAACGATGGAATATAATCTTCGTTTTCTTTCATTCGAGCAAATAGGTTTCATACATTCAAATGTAACAGTTTTCCGTTATAGTTGCACGTTCCTACTGCTGCTGTGTCCTTTTCATATCAAATGGGTTGCAGCACCGTACCTTAATGTATTTTTTGTGCATCGTCACACACATGCTTCTTAATTTATTCTACTTACCAGGGTTGCCACCTTTTTGCTCAATAAATTCGAGATACACTCTGTATCGGGGATTTGAAGGTAGGGGATTGACGAAAAAAAAACAACAACAAAACATTTGTAAGATTCGTTTTACGCCCATCCTTAACTTCTTTTGAGTTAAAAGTTACTAGTGATTTGACAGAAATAAATTGTAATTTTCGTATTTTTAACCAAGACTTGTTTACTCTCATCTTTAAAATTCACCTGTAACCCCTCAATAAAAAGGCGATTTTCGGGTTAGTGACCCTGAGAAAATTTTATTATTTACGCCATAAAAAGTAGCGTTTTACCTACGCTTCTTAAGAAAATGTAAAATTAATTTTTAAATTCAGCATTTAATTTCTATTAACTTACCCGAAAAGTCTTTCGTATACATGTAACACTGAAAAGAACCGTACTATTTTAAAGTAACAAACAATTGAGAGACAGGCAGAGGCAAGTGACAATCAGAAGTTAAATGGTTGCCATTTGTGCTGAATCTTCTGTATTACAAACTTCAGAACATTGCAAAGAATTGTTTTAAAATTAGAAAACAAATTAAATTTGAACGGCTTACAGAAATGATAAGTGTAAACATATTCAATAATAATATATTCTCTATGATTCAGCTATGTAAGGTAACAATCGGAGCAATCTGCGTCCCGATGAACATTGCATCGGGTTAAAAGTCGGGGAGGTCCCGATAGAAACAAGAAGGGTGGCAACCCTGCTGTTACTCCCAGAAGTATATGTCCGTAGAAGTTGTACCAGCCCCTTGTACTACTGGTTTATCTCACAATAGCCACAGCCAGACGGGAACTACACGGCGAGTGGGGGACTCAGACATCTTAGAACTTGCCACTAAGCATGTTTAGTGCATGGAGGGTTTAAGTGCATACTGAATATTTGTTTTTACTCCTGTTCCCAAAATGAAACTTGGCCAAAGATAGATTGAATTTACCTATATAATATACTTTATTCCTTTAAAAAAATGAAGATACTTTTTTTTTAGATATTCAATTTCAAAGTTTACATCATGTGACCTTGAAATAAAAATGCAATATTTTTGTGGAATACTTTTTTTCTATCAAAACTATGTTTCCTTAGCTTCAATGCAAATCCAGGATGAGTGTTCTACCACAACTAGAAGCCAAGATATATTTTTTGTTGACCTTGTATATATATTTTTTACGTTTTTTTCTTTTTTTTTTAAATTTATTTTAGGGCCTTTAGGCAACTATGGCTCAGGTCGTGTGGATGATGACGGGATCGGTTGGTGGAATGAAGAAAATTTTACGAAACGTTAGCACCCCGAGAAAACCCACGCACATGGTGTTTGTCCACCACAAAAGCTACATTGCATGAGCAGGGATCGATCCGACGACCCCTAGCACCAGAGGTGAGCGCTCTACCAACTGAGCCACCGTGCCCCCACGTTTTTTCTCTTGTTGGCAACCCTGTTATATGAATACCCGATATCATTGAGGGCTAATATTTTACATTTTTATATTACTATTTATCATCTACCATCCTACGAATTTTCGTGCAAATCTGAGGTGGTCGGGTTGGGGAGCTGTGATGATTTAGCATGAAGTGACTCACCTTTAACACACTATGTGCGTGGCCTGAACGCGGATGCAACTAAGGGTCAGTTCTACAATCGACCGCTAAACTTGTAGTCAGCGCTAAGTTGAGGCCACGTCTGATTATGGCCAATGAGAGTTGGCCTCAACTTAGTGCTGACAAGGAGTTTAGCGGTCGATTGTAGAACTGACCCTGACCCTAAGTAGGTCCTCGTACTTTCCGCTCTTCCATTCTTATTTGTTGGAAGGATTAATTTTCTTCTGTTAATTTTATATTTTTTATTTTTTTTGTGGAAGTAAGTAAACTTAACCCGCAAACTTTAACAAAGGTACGAGTCTTAGAAGTGTGAAATAAGAGTAGACAGTCCGAGCGCCTATTTAATTGCATCCGCGCTCAGGACACGCACATAATGTGATTGTGAAAGGTTATGTGCATCCCGTATAATGAAAAAATCTAACCTGGCTTTTTCTAACCCGTCTTCGCTGGTTTGTCCTCGTGTAGATCAGATTGAGGGATAAAGTGCCCAATAGCTGATAAGGTCAATCAGCTGATGCCACATTTTGCCTTATGTACGCTTTATGCCACTCTTTCTGTTGAAAATAATTTACACTGCTAATTCCCAGATCGATACCAAATTTGGTATATCGATATTTTTGACAGCCCTACTATCAGCTGGCTAAGTAAATGGATTTATGGTTTTTATTATGCGCTTTTCCCCAAAAGATACATTCTCGTTAAGGCTTTAACTTCTACTTACGTAATTTAGTCCTTTCTGTGTAGTGTGCGCATTGGATGGCAATGAGAATTCTATCCCTCACTATATCAATCCCCCTGTATTTTGCTTTCCTCATATGCGAGATTATTGAAAGGGTGAAGTTTATCTACTAATTCGGTTCTTATAGACGTGATCGTTTAAAGGCTTCCAGGAACGAAAGGGGCCGCGGTGGTTCAGTTGGTAGAGCGCTCACCTCTGGTGCCAGGGGTCGTCGGATCGATTCCTGCTCATGCCATGTGGGCTTTGTGGTGGACAAACACCTTGTGCCTGGGTTTTCTCAGGGTACTCCTGTTTCCTTCCACTTTCTTTATTCCAACAATTCATCCCATCAGCATCCATACGGCCTGAACCATACTTGCCTAAAGGCCTTAAAATAAATTGAATCACTGCAGGAACGAACGCAGTGAGAAGATTGAAGATTGTAAATCTTCGATTGTAGTTGGACAAGCGTGTTTTCTTTTGATTACGTTAACTCTAAAACAGGCTTGTACTTAAACAACGTTCCCGCGAATGCTTTAAACATAGATTCCGACATAAGGCAGGTTGGGTCAGAGTCAGGTTTAGTTACTACCGTATCCTATAATTTTGCGTTAAATGTACAACACTGGGTTCTGTTTTCTTATTTCTCTTACACTCCATAAACCTAAAATAGGTCCCGACATATTCCCGATTATTAAATTTAGGTTTATTCAACATGTTTCGTGTAATCTTGATATATTCTAAATATAAGATTACACAAAGAAATTTTTGGATTTTTTTTTCTGGGTTGTGGTGGCAATTTTGGCCCAAGCCCATCATATCTGAGGGAGCTCAGCGCTCACTCTTCCGGGAATAGAGACAGGAGAGGTAGAGGCCAGGGCCTTAGTTAGCATACCATCCTGTATTCGTCAGGTTAATCGGAGGAAAACCTCAGTCAACAATCGTCAGCATGGTATGCTGATCCGAAGTCGTCGACGTTGCGATCTCTTACAGCATTGATTCTCAACGTGGGAGAATTGTCCCCTTTAGGGAGTGAGAAAGACTTAATTGAAATTAAAAACACTGCGAGAAATCAATTGTACACTGAAGGAATACATTTTGTGTCACATTCATAAGCTACCGCCTACATTTTACTCCACTTTGTGCAATCCCCAACTGTATTATACGTATGATTTCACATAATCACATCAGTTAACGTAGTTGCAAAGTTGAAGACTATTAGCTACAGAGCAGAAGAACGTAGGCAGTTTTTACAAACGTCTCAACGAGGAAATACTGTTTTATTTATTTCGTAAAGTAGTTGTTTTCTCTCCCACGAGAAGAAGCACGGTCTGGGAAATTTTAGTTCGGGAACAGACTTTGTGTATGGTAGTTTTCTTCAGGTAGTAATACACGAAAATGCTTGAGGTTCACTATTAGGCCAGTTGTGAGACAACATAGTTGAGAGTTTACGTAACACCTTAAGTACATCTCTTATGTTGTATGCTACCATCAGCCGGGTTGGCTGCAAAAGAAAGGTCGCAGGTTCGAATCTCGTTGGTTTTTTTTTTCTTTTTTTGTTTTTTTTAACCAGGAAGAGTATTTTATGCGTCGTAGAGAGAAAAAATGAAATGAAGGAAAAATTTCAACTATTAAGCTTGAAGAAGAAGCTTGTCTATTGTTTTTGCAGTGGAACTAAGGGTGTTCTAGAGAAATATCAACTGTAATATCCATATTGCACGGTCTACATCACTTGACATTTGAAACAGTGCATAGAGTTTAAATAAATTCAACTGTCTTGTGCTTGGCACACGGTTTGAAATGTGGGGAGGAAACGAGAGTCGCCTTGAGTGAAATTTGGCTCTCATTAAAAACCAGGTAGTTACATTGCGTAATTTTACTATTTCTAGAATTTACAGTAATTGCGACATCAGTTGATTTTGAACCCATCACTACGATCAAAATAAAAATGAAGACATTTGTTTCTCCTGAAATTCTTTAATCGTTAAACTGCATCCAAATGTTTTATCTAATACCTTTATGCAAGTTGTGGCTCAGGCTTTTATTTGATAGTAACATTAATAAAAGGGGAAGTAAATAATTTCACTAGCAATCACTTAATACGAATTTCTTACAGATGGACGTTGACGAGAAAGGTAGCAAAGGAGAAGGCTTCAAACAATACTACATCACAAAGATTGAAGAACTGCAGCTTGTTGTGGCAGAGAAAAGTCAAAATTTAAGGCGTCTTCAGGCTCAAAGAAATGAACTTAATGCAAAAGGTAAGTTTTTGTTTTTATGTATCCCTCTATTCTTTCTCAACCCTTCAGACAATTATGCTGTCTAGCCCCACAATACGAACCTTCAGATGTTGCAGTACATTAAAATACCTTTCTGAGCTAAATATACGTACAGTAGTAACAAATTCCTGTACTTGGGACAATACAATAAACTAAATCCAACACCGAGCCGCCGTAGCTCATTGGTAGAGCGTTAGCGTAGTATTCGGTAGGTCGTGGGTTCGATCCCAGCGGCCGACCATCCTGACAGTTTTTTTTCCAGGGCTTTTCCTCAGTCCTAGCAGGCAGATGCCAGGATGGCACCTTCAAGATAGGCCCTAGCCGATCCCTCCCCTATATCGGCGTGAGCTTCAGATGCCTAAAGGTCATAAATGCAATTAAGAAAACTAAATGCAACAGGCATCGTTTCATATAAATAATCTAGGGAAAACTAATCATAGTCAAATGGTGTATTATATATAGGTAAAATCTGCAGAGAGGAGAGGACTTGTACTTACGTAGTATCTGGTCGAACATCACATGCATAATTATATACTATAAAGTCACGTATAATTTTCGGCTACAGCCGTCTTCAGTTGTAGACAAGAAAGAAATTTACTGAACACACGTGCACAATTTAAAGGGATAGAAAAAAAACAAGATGGCGGACGTTCACATCAAAAACGATTGACGACGTTCTGCGCGTGCTCAAGTACTAATGGAAAAGGGATTTTGGAAATGGTGTTTTGTGTTGAAAATTGAGCTTAGTACAATAAATAATAATGAAATCTGGGACTCAATAAGGGGAAACGTAGTCAGGAATGGAATACAGTATAGAAATTGCGGTAGGAGAAAGTGGGAAAAAGTATAAAAAACGTACCCACAAGAAAGTGTGATTTAGTATAGAAAACACCCCGAAAAAAACGTGGGATATGGTGTAGTAGGGAACGCAGTGAAAAGGGAATAGGTTGCAGAGTCAATCACAAAAAGTGGGAGTCAGTATAGAAAACTCAAAAAGAAAGAAAAAGAAAAAATATGGAATTGAATGGGCAGGGTTGAAGGGGAAGGAGAGAAGCAAGAAAAAATGTTACTGCAGGTTTAGACTAGGTTTCAGTTTGGCATTCGAACCCTGAATGAAAGCTTCTTCCCAGAGACGACGTGTGGATGTGTTTGTGGTGGGGGATACGGTATGGATTATAGCTATACAGAAATTGTCATTGAAGTCCGTGTGTGTAGACACTGGCGAATCGGGTCTATTGGTGACGGAAAAGTGACGGTGATTATTGACTCGTAGATTCAAAGGACCATCTGTTTTCCCCACATAGAATTCCTAGCAGAGTGTGCAGATTAGGGTACATGACGTTTGAGGTTTGACAGGTGCCTTTGGGATGTAGAGTGAAGTTGCCATTGGCCGTGCGGATCGAGATAGATGGAGACGTAATAAGGATGGGACAGCTAATACATCTAGCGCTGTTATATTTGAAGGGGGGAGGGGCGAAGACGAAGATGCTGAAAAACTAATCTCGGATTGGTGGGAAAAACAAATTCTGCATTCTCACTTCCAATTTGACCCCGGTACCAGGTTTGTCTTTCATTGAATCTTTATAAGGATTTTTTTTCTTCCTTCATTGAATCCGTTTATAATCATTATTGTCAGCTTTGCTGCTGTCTCAACTCATTTGCAGTGTTTAGAATATTTCCTTATATTGAATATTTTTTTTTCTTGTTTTTCTTTTCTGTCAGTTCACTATAATATGTTTATTGTACTCTGTACTTCAATAACTTTTTTTAGCACAACAATTAATTTGGTACGTGACTTGTATTTTTCAGTGCGTATGTTACGAGAAGAGCTCCAGTTGCTTCAGGAGCAGGGCTCTTACGTAGGTGAAGTGGTGAAGCCAATGGACAAGAAGAAAGTGTTAGTGAAAGTCCATCCTGAAGGAAAATTTGTTGTTGATTTAGATAAGAATATAGACATCAATGATGTAACTCCGAATTCAAGAGTAGCTCTTCGTAATGAAAGTTATACATTACATAAAATTTTACCGAATAAGGTAAGAATCATTTTATTATTATTATTATTATTTATTTATTTTGTGACGGCTTTTAACATGTTCATTTATTTATTATTATTTTACCGAGCGAGATGACTTTACAGAATTATGTTTGGTATTCTGGACTGTTCATGTAAGTTAAGCTTTCACTGAGATAGTAATTTGAATTAAGACCAGGGCTGCTACATTTCACATTCCTTTTTCCTTTTTTTTTTTTTTTTTTTTTTTTTTACGGAAGGTCAAGATTGAGGTATTAAATTACTATAAAATTCGTAAACTTTGCGCGGTAGATTCTAATAATTAAATGGAGATGTATTTATAATTACCGTTGTTTGTAGTCCACGTTATTTATGAACAAATTTTATTTGTTGGTTTTGTGTTACTAGGATTTGTTTAAAGTTGCTAGACGTCCTCCATAGTGTAGGGCTAATGTTACAAACTTAAATTTTCTGCTTTTTAACATTATAAGTAACGATTGTGTGTTCTAAAAATTTTTTTCTTGAAATACTATCAATAATAATATTTGAAATTTTGAAAAAATATATTTAAAAAAAAACAGCAATGCATTTTGTCAGTTGGTTAATATGTTCCGTTGTGGTCGTTTTTCTTCAAATAGTCCATCCCCGTTATGACTAAACGAAGTTTTTTTTTTATCATTGCATAAAAATAATCGAATTGTATATGTGACATGAATAAGCCAAAATGCAATGAGTTCCGCTTATTCTCACCAGGGAGCAACATGTTAGAAAGCCGCCGTGTCATCATTAAATTTGAGAAGTCGCTAAACATAACAATCGGTAAAATCGTAGACAAAGTTTGTTTTTCTTTTATATGTAAATTAGCAGTGTAAACTTAGGAATAAATTAATTTTCTGTCACTTGCAAATTAGTTTAGTAGCCTCCCAAGTTTCAGATTTCTATAAACATTTCATTTCTACTGATAACTTACCTAAACTATATAGCCAATTTAGTCATGTGTGAAAAGCAACTCTATATCCAATTCTTTGATAGGATAGGTAATTCGACTTATACGATCAAACTGTTGAAATCCTGTTTAAATTGTATACATCCATGTTGCATACGGAGATACTATACCGAAATACTACTTTTGTCTGTATGGTTTACAAATATCCGATTCGTACTAGATTAAATACGTTAAAAAAAATGTTATCATACTTGACAGTTTAATGAAAACTTCTTCAGGAAAAATAGATACATAGATGAGAGAGTAGAAAGAATATGTGCACTAAAAATCGTAAAGGCAATGTAAATATATACCAGATATCTAGAATTATAAGCAAAACTAAATATCGTCACTGGACAGCTCATAGAGGGCCTTAGCTTGCCAAACGGCTTTCGTTCAAATACGGTGTTACGTGGTCATTGTAACGACTCCCCTTCACTGCTTGTGTCTGGCTTACGAGGCCAGAGTTCGCTACTTTTTTTTATATTCAGATATCTCCTTAGTTGGCATCCCGATGCTGAATCAACACCGAAAATGTGCCCCCTCCCACCGGGAATAAACATGGGACCGCTCGCACCGAGAGCATTAATCAGAACCTCATATTTATGGGAAACGTAAATATTTCATACTGAGAACACGGACTAATACCATGGAAGGTATACTGTTCGATCTTTGTAAGTGAAGTCATGTAGTACAAAAATTAACTCCGCAAGTTCAGCATCTGTGGAATGGGGAAAAACAAAAAAGAAAAAGCTGGATAAACTTGGGTGCAAGAACTCGCCTAAATTAAAGGCTGCCTAACGTCGCTCGTGGCCAACATGTTTGAGGTACATGGTTATTGTTGCACAACCTCAAACATATTGCACAACAATAACCGTGTCAACAACACAACATAATATTGTTGCCAACATGTTTGAGGTACATTCACATGTGCACAGCTCGAATCCACGAACCTCCTGAACTTTTTACTTGTTCCAAGCTACGTCGGAACGTTCAGTTATGGAGTTCACATTCAAAATAATACAAATTAAGGTGCCTATTACCAAACAGTTGTTAGTCCTTTCTTAGTGAACTTACAAGGGTTATTAGAATTATGCAACTGAAAAACAACCACAGAAATATGAGGAAGCAAGAGGAAGAGAGCTTGAAGAAAGCAGCAATAGAAAGGTTAAAGATAGAGAAAGGATTATAATTAGGTGGAAGGTGATGTATTCGTGTTGCTTTTTGTTTTCACTTTTTCTTTACCTGAAGTTGTTTAGCCTTTTGAGCAACGGAGAACAGTAGTTTCGAACGTTAAACGGAACTGGTTTAACAAATAAGTAGTACGTTAAATTAAAAAGGTTTGCTATATCATTACGAAACATCCATTTCTAAATCTTGGTTTCTCTCTTGGAGCTCTTTAAAACCAATAGGTATAAAAATACCACAAAATAATTATGAAAAGTCACTTTCCAGTTTACATACATTTCTGGCCATATTGCCTCCTCTATCTGGTTGGATGGGCGCAAATATATAATTCGCGACCATCACATATTCTTCTGTGGTGCATGATTTTCTTCTTCCTACACGTATTCCTTTCTATGTTCCTGACGCTTCTGAAGATGCTCGGAGTCCAGAGCAGTGAAACTCGGGTTCAGTTTGTTTTAGTGTTATTCCGAAGCCGATTGGAGGCCTATAGATACTGAAGTGCGCAAAATTCTGATTGTTTTAAGTGGCGATACCATTAATATTTATATGATATTTTTTCTCTGTAATAGGTCGACCCTCTCGTTTCGTTAATGATGGTTGAAAAAGTTCCGGATAGTACTTACGAAATGGTTGGTGGATTAGATAAGCAAATTAAGGAGATAAAGGAAGTAATAGAACTCCCGGTGAAACATCCAGAACTGTTTGACGCTTTGGGTATTGCTCAGCCGAAAGGTGTTCTATTGTATGGTCCTCCAGGAACAGGTAATATATGTTAAAGATATGTAGTTTAAGTGGTTAATTTCGTGTGTGTGGTATGTTTGAAGGAAAAATAGTTTCCAGTATTTTATTTAAGAAAACCTTTCCCTTAGAGATAATTTTGTATGCATTATTTCTATTAAGGTGGAGTACAGAACGAAAGGCGTGGTAGTGATATCGCTTTTGGCACTCTTCTCTAAGAGTATTTTTACATTCCACTTAACCTTGGATTCAAGAGTCATAGTTGTAATTTCGGGACGTTCTTCTGATACAAAATAGTGATCCTTTCTTTTTAGCAATATAAGTCGTTTTTCTCGTAACATCTTTGTTCATTCACGTTTAAAATTTCCTTCCAATCCAAATAGGGAGAAGCTTTTAAGTGTGGCATTAGTAATTGGCTATTAATTTTATATAGGTTTCGTAAATTCAAACAATGATTATTACAATAAGTTGAAACATGATTTGGAATGTTCATGTATCATGCCCAATTTCCAAAGGCTGTTTGAGTAGCGATTTATATTGTAGGAGCGTGTAGCTTCTAAGGACAGAATCTGCAATTCACGTAGAATCCGAACCATCCTCGGATTTCAGTCCGAGTACTAGTGCTCGTGAATAGATATCATATAATTCACTTGTCACTAAAATATCCCCCTTCCCACAACTCCATTTTACCCCTACGGAAGCCGGATAACAGAACTTCGTATTATAAAGAAGCTTTTATAATATATATGCATAGCCTGGGATCAATCCCAGCGGTCTACCATCCTGACAGGTTTTTCCTCAGTCATGCCAGACCAATGCTGGGATGGTACCTACAAAACAGACCCTGAACCTAAGATACCGAAAGACCTTAAAATAAATTCAAAAAATGAAATGCATTCATAGATGGAGAACTCCATTTAGAAACAGATGAGTATTTACGAGTAAACTTAAAAAAGTTGTAACATTTTTAGAAGAATGCTGGAAAGTTATAAGTTGAGCATGTTGTACGTCTACTCTTGTTGTAAGGTGCATGTTTGTTATTTGGCAGAACTGCATGTGTGACATCATAACTGCAGTTGTAGAAGGCGGTTTGTTAGAGATGTGCCGTGGTCTAATGGTTGTAGTCGCAGATATCGGATCGGTACTGGGAAGCCCCACATGTCCGAGTCTTGCTGTCACCTATATTTCTTGGGGCTCACGCGGTTTTCCTCAGTTTTACCATGTGAATGTCGGTATGTTACCTTGACAAAGATCCTGGAAAAGTGCTCGTCGAAGATGGCATCTTTTCATACATCGAAACATAGAAGACAAAACCATAGGTTTTCGGATGGTTCCCTGGGTTTGTACTATGCTTATTATTTGGTAACCATTCAGCGTAGAAAAGATTTCATTGTTTACTATGTTGTACGCACGAAGGAAGTTCATTAAAGTAGAACTAGTTCTTGCATTATTGGATATTATATTAAAGGACACTGCACTGTTACTTGATTAGTGTGTGAACTTTCTATGTAATGATTTTTATGGCCATTTCTTGTTTTAGGTAAAACACTGTTGGCTCGAGCAGTAGCACACCACACAGAATGTACTTTCATACGGGTTTCTGGCTCAGAACTTGTTCAAAAATTCATTGGAGAAGGTTCGAGAATGGTTAGAGAACTGTTTGTGATGGCCAGGTAATAAATGTTAATAAAATATATATACTTTTGTGTGTATAAATCTCAGAAATATTTGTGTATGCCTTCGATAAAATTTAAAACTATTATTTATCTCTTATCTAGAATTGGTTATGTTACTGTTCGACAGACTTTTAAATTTTCTGTTATTCATTGAATTTCCTTTTCTTGGGGAAGTTATTATTAAAATATCGTCAATAAAACCTCGTGGATATGTGTGCTGTTCTATTTACGTGGAATGAACAAGGCCTTGGCCTCTTTCATACTCCCGTAAGTACTTTTCGCGACACATCATTCCTCCTCCATGAATGGGCGTAAACCAGCGTAAGAGAGATACAATTTCCAACGAGGAAAAGGATGCTTACTTGGGAATAATATCAGACAGGATAAAAGTAATACGAATACATTAACCTCCCCCCACCATACACACAGAGAGGGGGGGGAACACTAATGACTTTGATCCTGGATGAGGTTTGGGCACAAATTGGTACATGCAATGTGTATTTCCACGGAATAAGATTAATACAGAACTTATTATTTTGGGAGGAATGGGGGGGGGGGGTGTAGTATTTATCAATGAAGACATGAGTTTGTGATTGCTTCGGAAGAACGCTTGTTCTTCCAACCGCATATGGCGAACTCCTTCCAACATGATACAGGGAAAATCCAATTCTGCAGTATTGTTTCAAACCTCTCAGTAGCTTCACCACACACATTGGTACATGCGGCTAGAGCTCGGTTCCACTGGCAACACTGTCCACTTTGCCGATTGACTTCCGCCATCTTGAATGTTTACATTTCAGCACAGACCTTCAAGCTATCAGCACACTCCTCTTCCCGTAACCTTATCTGTTGATGCGCATAGCTAGCTTTTACCGCGAAATCGATCGTGTAACGTTGTATTAATCAGTGTAGAAAAGTCTTATTTAGACAATTTTTACTACTACTGATGTTAGTTTTGTCACTGTGGATGATCTGTGCAGAATTATTTCTCTCGAATTTCCCGAACCACGAATTTAGCTAATTAGGATTCATTTCTTCGGTGATAGGACGATGAACATTTCACAAAATTTGAAAGAGAACATTGAAGTGGAGAGACCGTAAACGTGTATTCTGTGTTGCGTACGTTTTTCGTATTGACTTATTTTAATTTTTGCAAAAATGGGCAGAAAAATTAATCGCTGCCGTGACCGGGTCTCAAACTCAGATCTCCCAGTTGCCAGTCGGGGTGTTGTAACGATTAAACTACTACAGGATGGCCAATTTTATTTGTATATGGAACATTACTTTCGCCTGAGCTAAACTACCAACTCATTACTGGTGTGGCAATCAAGATACTTCAATACATGTGAAGATTTTATTTAGAAATCTTTTTTACAAATCGTGCTGTACGAAACGTTTCTCATTCTCTTGCGATTGAGAACAATTGACTTCACGATTTGCAGAAAGATTCCTCAATAAAACGTCCTTATGTAGTGGAGAGTCTTTATTTTGACACTAGCAGTGAGTAGCTAGTTAAGGCGCGAGAAATGGCCACTATACATTGAAAAAAATGGCGTGCTGTTTTCGTCTAATGGTTAGAACACCCGCTGTCTAACTAGGAGACCTGGGTTCGAGTCCCGGTGACAGCCAACAACTCCCCTTGTGAGTATATTTTTCAAGTTAACCTACACAAAGAAATTTTTATTTATGTTTATAGCCTTTTGACATATTCCGCTCAGGCTGGAATGGGTTAGGTAGAGGATGGGAAAGATATCGATCAGTGCCTTACTAGAGGTACCATCCCGCATTCGCCTAGTGAAACTGAAATAACCCTGGAAAATCTCAGTCAGGATGGCTGGCAGTGGAGTTCGAACCCGCGTACCTACCCATTGCCGATCTGAAGTCCACGGCGTCACCGCCTTGACCACAAGGGCTGAGTTTGTTTAAAGGAAATAACATCTGATTCTTTGAAGCTTTTATACATTCCTTCACCGGCTAGAAATAATAAAAGTAGATGAGATTGAAACGAGTAGATGGGTGCGACAAAAAGTACGTACGTACCTTATATCAGCCATTGCAGGCAAAATGGGATTTTTTTAAAACATATAATTTGCTTTAGTGTAACAGGCAAGATAAAGTCTAAATTTTATCATCCAGACGATTCCTTGAAAGAAAAAAAGTATCTGTGTACTTTTTTATCAAGATGGAATGTTCCTGGATTTGGCTAGGCTACTGAAGTCCTATTTCTGTCTGAAACGTTAGAGCATGTTTATATAACACAGATAAGCTATATATTTCTTTGTCAAGATGTCACGTATCAACATCGTGTCTATAAAGGCTACATATTGAATCTGAAAGCGCCACTAAATTGCATTTCTTTATTAAAAGTAAAACAGTTGTACATCATGTTCATAATATAACGTTCATGACTTTTTTTTTTTTAAGAACTCTGGTTTTAGCTTGTGCGCAAAAAGTAGGCTATGTTGACATTTTAGTAAGAGACTTGACTCGCCAGCATGTATATGTTTTCATTTGTTTTAATAATAAAAAAAAAAAAAAATAGACTGTTAAAAGTCAGCTGTAACGTCCGTAACAATTTGATTGTAACTTCCGTGACTAGAAATCAGTGTATAAAAATTCACAAAACAGTGTTGTAATTATATAATCGATTGGCATTAGACTTTTGACAACTTGACAAACTACGAGTGTACTATAATGCTTTTCTGGTAAGGCAGAAGCCAGAGTATCTCACTTCAATTTGATAACCTGTGAAGTGACACCACAAATATTGTAACATCCGTGACGGACATTTTCATCAGTTCCGTCAATAGTAGCACATGTAGGTTGATAAAATTTTCTCTGTGGGACTATAATTATGTTTTACATTTCTTCTAGTTATAAAAACTGACATCAGTTTCTTTTACTTAAAAAGACTGACATCAGTTTCTTTTACTTAAAAAAGATCACTCATAGTGAGAAAATGTAACATCCGTGACAACTAAACTGGCTGATTAGAAACCGGGGCTTGTGTTGATGACCTGTAGTTCATCTACCGTGCAACCCATATAGAATGGTGGAGAAAGGCGAGTGTGGTGTTGCATGCTGCTTTCTGAACCCGCATTCTTCCTCGGATTCAAACCCAAGCGTGGCTTGGATCCCACGCTAATAGTAGGTCTCTCTTTTAAGTACCTATGAGTTCGTTTAGAACTAAAATCACAACTCCAATTTCATTTGAAGTAAGTTAGCAAACACCAATAAGTTGTGGTCGACCCCGTTAATTCCTCTTTGCATGATGGAAAACAAGGTGAAATATGATCACTGGACTATCCTAGGGATGTCTCCCGTATCGGACGATGGTTCTTCACGATCCCGGATGTCCTCAGTGTCGACACTGCAAAGTTGAAATAATTCCTTCGACGCTTAGGAATACACTGTATGCACTAAAGTTGAGGTGTCACTGGCAGCTGAATAATAGAGCAACAAGCTAGCAAGCAGAAGAAATTGCTTCGATTCCAGTCAGCTTAACAGCCAATTTTTCTGTGTATCATTCTAGTGTTGTGTAGATTATTTTTTTTATTCTGCTTGTCCGTGGTTAGTGAACCATTCGTTACAGTGAAAGGTAGCATTTATTGTTGCTTCTGAAATGCATTCTTAGTGTCAATGCCTTTATTTTCTTCCTGCAGAGAGCATGCACCTTCTATCATATTTATGGATGAGATTGACTCCATTGGTTCATCACGTATTGAATCTGGAAGTGGTGGTGATTCAGAAGTACAAAGGACTATGTTGGAACTTTTGAATCAGCTGGATGGTTTCGAAGCCACGAAGAACATTAAGGTAAGGTTAAAGCAATATTATTTGTAAATAAATGGTTTTAAGATTATATTATGTCACTGGTGGTTCAAAAAGGATACATTACGTTTGATTTTTCTTTTATATATACAACGTTTTTAAAAATATTTTCTCCATCGAATTATTATAATTTAAAGCGTAACTGAAAACAACGCTCCGTTATAATTTAAAGTTACCTCTTGCTCAACTACGTGTTAAAATTTAATGGAAGTCTTATTTTTAATGGACGTGAAACAACACTTCCCAGTGCAAGGTGAGAAGCTTTGTAACACTCACATGAGCAGAACGCGGGCGGGAAAAGTCATGAAGCACAATGACATGTCCCGACAACATCCCAGATCTTTTGTACTATTTATTGGAAAACTGTGTATTGAATACATATAGTTTATAGCAACGAATGAAAACACACAAAACTCGATTGAAAGTATGAGAATGCGTCATATTCTCTACACATGATTATTATCATCGAGTTAAGATATTGCTTCATGCAGATCACGTGATTCTGCAGTAGGGTCGCTTTGCTTAATGGAATCCTCTATCTAGTTTTGACTTTCATCAATGAACTTGTACATATATTTTGTACATCTTTAATCTTCTGTCTCAACATACATAGAATAGGATACAGGAATCCGCTATCATCTGCTTCCTTCAAACTGCTCTTTTGACTCGCTTACCTTCGTATAACATGAACAATACTATCGAGAATATTTTCGCGTCGCCAGACGCACGCTTCATCAGTCGTTTAAGATGAGGTAATATGGATTAAAGGAAATTAATAGGATAAGCAGTGCGTATGACAACTACTGTGTGTTACACGTAAAATGGCGGCTGTCAACCAAAGCAAATTACAGTCGGCCATCTCGATGCGTTTCCTACCGATTTCAATAAATAATAATAATAAAAAATGAAAACAAGTGCCTGATGGGACATACCATAAAGCCTTCCGCATCAGTCAGATATGAGAGGTTAGGCCTCGGAATCCGTTTAGCGGAGAAATTTTAATTAAAAAGTAATGTTGTTATTGAATAGATACCCTCAGTGCTATTGTTTACTTGATACTCGTTTCGATTGTTTGGAGACATCGTGGTCTGCAAGGTAAAACGAATCATAGCCTCCGATCATTACGTAGTGTTCACATCTCTTACACAAGCTTTCACACTACCTGGAATGTAACGTTTGCTTTCTGTGCGCGTGGTCACGGGTTCAGTTCCTGCTGGGGTCCATTGAACTGAGTGGTTCGGGGTTTCTTTACCAAAAAATTAAGATCCCGTCCGTAGAAGCTCACTAACTCGTTCAGGGCTTTAATAATTCAGTCAACTGATATTTCACCGCTTTCAGCTGGTCGGTACTGCATCCTGGACGTCCTCGATATCTTATTTCTTTCATTACTTTTTTGGTTGTCAAAACTTACTCAGGAAGAGAAAAATCTACTGAAAGTAAGTCGTGGACTTTGTTTGATGTTTATGTCAAGATTGTGAGGATTTATTGTGCAACAACTACCGATTTTTTTGGAGACGAATGTTTTGATCCTACGCGATGCCTTTAATCCCACTATTTCTTGGACACTCCTTATAGAACTGGTTTGTAATCCTTAAGGCTCAAATTCTCTATCAGTAATGTTTCAATATCTTTCGCTCATCGTGGTTTTCACATAGTAAACACCATTCTGAACTATTGTAATTCTTTGCGACTCTTTTTTTCTCTAGAAGAATATTCCGTTAGTCTGTGGAAACGACTCAAGTCTCAAGACAAATATAAAAAAATATATTTAAGTAAGCCATTCGTATTATTGTTGCGTAATGTTAATGTCTGTCTCTTCTTTTTATAGGTGATTATGGCTACAAATAGGATTGATATTCTTGATCCAGCATTATTGCGACCTGGTCGAATTGACCGAAAGATTGAATTTCCTCCACCAAATGAAGAAGCCCGATTGGATATTTTGAAAATCCATTCAAGAAAAATGAATCTTACGAGAGGAATTAACTTAAGAAAAATTGCAGAGCTGATGCCGGGTGCATCAGGTGCTGAGGTGAAGGTGAGTCTCTCTCTCTCTCTCGCTCTATCTATCTTGCGGCGACACTACTCTCACAGGTGGAAGATAGTAATATGCTTCTGATGAACTTCTTCCCGTGCTCCGGTTGGGTTCTTTGTCCATCGATGTAAGAGTAAAGAAAACTACAGTCGAACCTGCATATCTATGTCTCTGTTCCACCGTTCGAAGGCGTCGGGCGTGGTACAGGAGAATAGTGGGATATGCAGCAGGTAACTGAACATTAAATAAAACTATAAAGACTTGGAGGAAAAGGTGCTTTATTAGGTTATGGAGTTGCATATATAACTCCAGAACTGGTAAGAGAGCAGCACGAATGGCATCTATTTAATTAGTTCCGCTGCATTAAACCCGTAGTGGGCATATACATACCTTTACAATATAATTGATTGTGATTATCTGACAATAACGTTTAATAACTTCAGAAATACTAAAAGGAATCAAAAAACAGTTTAACACTAATAATAATATAAATCGAGAATTGAAATAAAAAAGATACGAGTTGAATCTGATCATAAACAAAAAAGTTAGTCACTTCAAATGATAAACTACTTTGCTGCTGCCATCTATTGAGCAGGAAAATCAACTTTTAAGAAATGAATATTTTCTGCAGCGAAACGAGTAACATGTTTGACTCACTTCATATGATCACTAAAGAAAATCATTTCAACACCACAAATAATCAACTGAAG